>JAMXBD010004158.1:0-81075 GCA_024138025.1 Combretum micranthum
TTGACGATCTGTTTGATCAATTGAAGGGAGCAACTGTGTTTTCTAAGATCGACTTGAGATCAGGATACTATCAGCTTAAGATTAAATCTCAAGACATTCAGAAGACAGCTTTCAGAACCAGATATGGACACTTCGAATTTTTAGTGATGCCTTTCGGGTTAACCAATGCACCAGCTGCATTTATGGACTTGATGAATAGAGTCTTCAAGGATTATTTGGATTCATTTGTCATAGTCTTCATTGACGATATCTTGATCTATTCCCGAAGCAAAGAAGAGCATCAAGAGCATTTGAGACTTGTGTTACAAAGGCTTCGAGAGAAGAAACTATATGCCAAGTTTAACAAGTGTCAGTTTTGGTTAGAGGAGATATCTTTTCTTGGACATATTATTTCAAAAGAAGGAGTCTCAGTTGATCCAACGAAGATTGAGGCGATTCTCAAGTGGACAAGGCCTACAACGGTGAGTGAAATCAGAAGCTTTCTTGGATTAGCTGGATATTATCGAAGATTTGTGGAAGGATTCTCAAAGATTGCATCTCCATTAACCCGATTGACCCGAAAGAATGTTAGGTTTGAATGGGATGATAGATGTGAGAAGAGCTTTGAAGAGTTGAAGGAGAGATTGATATCGGCTCCTATCTTGGCGCTACCAGTCCATGGAAAGGAATTCATAGTCTTCAGTGATGCATCTATTCAAGGACTCGGTTGTGTGCTTATGCAAGACGGGAGAGTTATAGCTTATGCTTCCAGACAGTTGAAACCACATGAAAAGAATTATCCAGTACACGATTTAGAGTTAGCAGCTGTTATACTTGCACTGAAATTGTGGAGACATTATTTGTTTGGAGAGAAGTGTAAGATCTATACGGACCACAAGAGTTTAAAGTACATCTTCACACAGAAAGAACTCAATATGAGACAGAGAAGATGGCTTGAACTACTTAAGGATTATGACGTGGAGATCCTCTACCATCCCGGGAAAGCTAATGTAGTAGCGGATGCGCTTAGTAGAAAGAAACATGAAGACATTGCTACTTTGCTTTCTAGCCAAAAGGAGATCCAGATAGAGTTCATGAAGCTAGATCTTGAAGTCACTGTGGAGCAAGTAGATGTGATGTTAGCTCAACTGTCTTTGCAACCAACAATTCTGGATAGAATTAAACAAGCTCAAGAGGAAGACGATGAAACCAAAGGAATAAAGGATTCTATAAGGATTGGGAAAAGGAAAGAATTAAGGATTGATATGGATGGTGTTGTGAGATATGGGAATCGACTATTTGTGCCATGTGGGTTAAGAGAAGAAGTCATGAAGGAAGCCCATTCCTCTCCATATTCGATTCACCCCGGAAGTACAAAAATGTATAAGGATCTAAAAAGAAATTATTGGTGGGAAGGTTTAAAGAGGGATGTAGCTCAATATGTCTCTAAGTGTATGGTTTGTCAACAAGTAAAGATTGAACATCAACGGCCCGGAGGAGAACTTCAACCTTTGTCAGTGCCTGAATGGAAATGGGAAGACATTACCATGGATTTTGTATCGGCTTTACCCAAAACCATAACCAAGTATGAAGTTGTTTGGGTTATCGTGGATAGATTGACAAAGTCGGCTCATTTCATACCATTAAGAGTTGGAGAATCATTGGAGAAGATGGCACATACCTATATCAAAGAGATAGTGAGATTGCATGGTATTCCAAAGACGATCACTTCAGATAGGGATTCACGCTTTGTCAGCAGATTTTGGAAGAGTCTACATACTGCTTTGGGTACACAGCTTCAGTTTAGCACGGCATTTCATCCTCAGACAGACGGGCAATCTGAAAGAACGATCCAGATCTTGGAAGATATGTTAAGAGCATGTGCCTTAGACTTTGGCAATAGATGGGATACATATTTGCCACTCATAGAGTTTTCTTACAACAATAGCTTCCAAGCAACGATTCAGATGGCGCCTTATGAAGCACTGTATGGTAGGAAGTGCAGATCCCCAATACATTGGGATGAAGTTGGTGAAAGAACAGTTTTGGGTCCTGAGTTAGTACAGCAAGCGGTTGACAAGATCCGAGTGATTAAGCAGAGAATGAAGACGGCTCAAGATCGGTATAAGAGCTATGCTGACATGAGGAGAAGACCATTGGAATTCGAAGTTGGTGACCATGTATTCCTTAAGATCTCACCAACAAAAGGAGTGATTAGATTTGGGGTTAAAGGAAAGTTGAATCCAAGATATATAGGTCCATATGAAGTTTTGGAAAGAATCGGGCCATTAGCTTACCGACTAGCTTTACCCCCGAATTTGTCCGAAGTTCATGATGTGTTTCATGTGTCACAGCTCAGAAAGTGTGTATCGGATCCTGAAGCTATCGTCTCTACTCATCAACCCGAGATTCAACCCGACCTAAGCACAATTGAGAAACCTATTAAGATCTTGGACAAGATTGACAAGGTATTGAGAAAGAAAGTAATTCCTTTTGTCAAAGTTTTGTGGTCGGGTCAAAGCGAAAGAGAGGCGACTTGGGAACCCGAAGATGAGATGAGACAGAAGTATCCCGAGTTGTTTGAGCAATGATTAAGGTATGATAAGTTTCGAGGACGAAACTTTTTGAAGGAGGGGAGAATGAAATAGCCAAGAAATTCCTAATTTTATTTTATGAATGAATTGTTGAATTATGCATGATAAATATATGTTGATGGTTAATTTAAATTTTGATGAACTATGTGATATGTGAATGTGTAGAATTATTTAAATATGTTAGAATTAGTTATTTGTTATTTTATAAAATATCAATATGTTTTAGGTGAAATATACATGTTAGAAATAAATGGAATGTATGCATATGAAAGCCCCTAAGTAGCAGAAAATTTGAGTAAAAATAGAGCCAATAAAACCCCTTTTTAATGCCTTAAAACAAAGCCATTTAATTAAGTAAAACAAGTTAAATTAATTAACCAAAGCTAAAGTCATTAAAGCCATTAATACTCCTTTTGCCACCTGCCCTTTTTAAAGCCAATAAGATAAACACAAAAGTCACCTAACACTTCAAATTTCGGCCAAAAATTGCCTCACCAAAAACACTCTCCATATTTGCCCTAAACTCATTCCTCTTCATCATCAAAAGAGCTCCCAAGGTGACCCCTAAGTTGAAGTTTGATTTTCTACAATTCTCACCATCAAAAGCTTGATCTAGAGTCCTTAAACCGAGTATAGAAGTCCAAGTGGTAAGTGTGTTCTCTATTTTTCATTTTCATGCTTGTAGTGTTCTTGATGATATTTTGTTTATGAATTCGTGACCCATGTTGTATGGATATTATATGATGTGTTATAGGACTAGAGTGGTTAGTTTTATGTGCTTAGGATGAGTTTTGAAGTGTTGGAAGTGTTGGTGAATGCATGTGGTTGGATGACCTAATATTGAAGAAGATGATGAATAGTGATTTGGAGTTGATGAAGTTTTGGAGATGTTTGGTTGTTTTGAATGTTATATTGATCATATAACAAGCTATGAGGAACTTTGGGATGAGTTTAAAGAACTTTGAGAAGTGTAAAATGCATTTAAAGAACAAAGGAAGTCGTTATTTTCTTGTTCCAGTATGCACAACCTGCTGCACGGGCGTGCACGTGGCCATGCAGGCCTTAAAACCCTCAAAAATTCGTCTCGGATCACATTTTCCTACCCTGCACGGCCTCGAGCACGGCCATGCACATGCCCATGCAGCCTTAAAATGCTTAAAACTTTGTCTCGGGTCACTTTTTCATGCTCTGCACGGCCCCGAGCACGGCCATGCACTCGGCCGTGCAGACTTTCCCCTGTTTCGCAGCTCTTTGTATTTTAGCCGTAACTTTTTCATCGATCTCCGATTGAGGTGATTCAAGTTGCGTTGGAAAGCTAAGGAAAAGATATAAAACTTTCATGTTTTAAGATTTTCCAAATTCGAAAAGTATCAGTGCTTAAATTTCAATTCTTTCCAGCTGATACACTTTCCAACAAAGTTTAAAACTTATTGTTGTTTGCTAAAAGTTGTTCAAAGCTTGATAAATGATCATTTAAGTATTTGTTGAGTATTGTATGATAATATATGATATCTAAATGCTATGTGATGATGTTATAATGATTTTTTGAATTTCTTTGGATGAATATACTTGAGCTTTGATGAAAATATATACTTGAACTAAGTATGAGTTGTAATTATTTCTTTTTACAGTGATTGATTCCCTTTCGGTTATTCCCATTGACTCTCGATCTAGTACAGGTACGCAGTAACCTGCTTGTCTCTGTTAGGATAGGCATTTATAAAACTTAAATATATAATAAGAAAACTTAAAATGTGATTGTTGCTTGTGTTTTATGCCGTTAAAATCCAATTCCTAGCCAGGTCATGTATGAACCTAACGGTGACCCCTCATAGTTTGATGAGTTTGGGATGGAAGTTGGTATCCGGTTCGGAGCGGCACCTTGCTCGGTTTGAGCACGGTAGATCTAGGCGCTTAGGCCACTCCTGTCATTTGAGATGACTTTCATTAAGTGGTACGGGGGTAGTCGACGGGGGGTATAGATCGGTGAAAATTTATTTAAACTTGGTAGGAAGTACCATAGTTTAGTTCAAACGTTTATGAGAACGGGAACTATATTTTATGATATGGACTGAGTATAAATAGAGCTAAGTAACGGCTATTAACCCTGGAGGAAGCTACTTTTCTCTTTGACTTAACGATATCTAGGACGGTATGAGTACCCGAACTACTTATATCAACCCCCTGAGCGTCCGAGTGTTACTCAGGTCCCCTCGCGATCCCTGTTGTCCGGAGTTTGAATACTCCCGTGTTGATTGATTAATTAAAGATTAAAGAATAATTGAATGGATGTTGCATATTGCATTTAGACTAAGCTTGTGTGCTTCATCTCGCTTTTGTATTCGTTGCTGTGTACTGGGCCTCTGGCTCATTCTTTTAACAATTTCAGGTGATGACCTGGATGAGTCCTATGCGAGCATGGGTTATGGCTCCGATTTTGAGGACTTCTTGGAGGAATATGAGGACTAGAGTTTGACCAGGACTGGATGGAACCATTCTTTTTGTAATAGACTAGATAGTTAGTTAGAATGGATGTTTGTAAAGCTTTATATTTTGTTATTTTGTTTAAGGCTTGTAAGAAGCCTGTGGATGTAATATATGTATGTATATATCTAGCTTGATCTGCCTTTGTTTGAAGTTGTGTATATATATGTTAATATGTTTTGAAAAGCTACTAAGTAATTATTAATTAAAATGATTTATTCCTTAAGATTAGGTGAAACATTTCAACAACAATCCTTTTAAGACAACCTTGCATATAATTCTGCAGATTAATGCGGTTAGGGAACTGCTATTGCTTATTTCAACTAGGGGTAATAGCGGGTCCTTACACCCGGCTCCATGGCCGGCAGCCATTAACTCCCTAGTGCCGGCCATGCATGTTGGCCGCGGCCATGGAGCTTCTGGTCGCTCCTCGTCAACTTTCCATGGGTTGGAGTGGCCATCTTTCATGGCTGGCGGCCATGATCCTCTGATGTGTTTTCTCCATACTTAATTCCTCTAAGTCTTTCCTTTTGCTTTATGGACCTGAAATGCGATATTAACTTGATCAAGTATCAATTCCTTATAATTCTATAAAATTTATAACAAGTTTATCAAGTTTTATCCAATATAAATTGAGTAAATTATATCTCAACAAATTCCCCCACACTTAAACCATTGCTTGTCCTCAAGCAATACAATTAGAACCACAATGGAAATCTATCATAGAGAGTGCTAACTTCACTTTTTAAAATTCCAAGCATCTTTCTTTGATTATTCTCATGACATGCAATTTAAGTGCTACCACTCTAATAACTGATTCCATGCAATTAAAATACTTCAATCAAAATTCAAAAGCTAATCTAAACAGAACAAACTTTAATCCATATGTTTAGCAAGATTCTTCCATTCAAAAGTAAATTCTCAGTTCAGTAAAGAAAACACCCATTTGGACTTCATTGGATATTTAGATATACTCCTCACAACATAAAGTAAAAGCATATGATATCAACCATTTCCTTAGACTTTCTCCATATTCATTAAGTCTTATTTCAATGATGCTTTAGCATTCATTTTCTTTTGATTTATTCAAGCATATATTGAGCCTTCAGAGTGTTCTCTGGACGGGTTTTTGCCCGCTTCTTTTCAGCTCTTTTTATTATATATATATATATATATATTTTTTTTTTCTTCAAAGCTCATATAGTGAACTTTTGCTTTCCTCCCTTATCGTTAGTGAGTTCATCGAGTCGATACATCCTGGGCTCATCACCCAAGTGACCGGGTTTTAAAGGGACCCCTAAGAACTCTCTCTCACTCTAACATTCAAGTTTGGATACTCATAACTCAGATGCAAGTCAGCGGAGTAGTGGCTATGCTTGTTTCTTTACTTTGAATGCAATACACATAAAAGACTTTTTTATCATGTTCACTAAGTAAAAAGTGTCATTTATCTCTTTTACTAGATGTTGAAAAATTCTTTTAAAAAGAATTCAAGAGGAGTATATACATGTTAACTTATTCCTAGAAGTAAACCTGTTTATTTTTCACTTAAGAACTCGACCTACTCTTAAACTTCCAATTCTAAGGCTAAATACAAGATAAATTTGTTCCTCAAAGATTTTGCTACTCAATTTTGACCAAGTATTATAATCACAACAATGGATGAGTAAGGCACTTTAGCAAGTCCATTTCCATATTTATGTAGATGCTATATAAATCATTTAGCACAATCTCCAGATTTCATAAAATTTTTGAAAAATTTTTGCAAAAATTTGGCCTAAAATTGCCATTAGGCATATAGTACTCAAGAACAAACAATTTAACAATTCAAGTGTGGGTACACAAATCAGATCAGATCTCAAATATGCAAATATATTCAAATATTCCGACATCAACAGACAATAATACTCAAATCTCCTTATCATCTTATCCCTTCCCCCACACTTATTTTTAACAGTGTCCTCACTGTTCTTAATTTATCCCCTAATGGGAAAGGAAATAAAGATAAAAGATAAAGGAATAACGATACTTCCCTAGTTTTTCTTTTGAAGCTCTTTTGTATAGTCCTTTGTCCATTTCATGAGAGAGTTTTTCTTCTTCAATTCAAGATCTAAGACCTACAAAACCAAACAAATAAAAGAAAACAAAACACACAAAAACAAAGCATTAGTAACAAAAACCATGGGTTGCCTCCCATGAAGCGCTTCTTTATAGTCCTTAGCTGGACTATTCCAACTCTTTATCATGGAGGTTCAAAAATAAATGTATCCCAATTGTCAGAAATAGGAAAACCTTCAAGTAAACTCCTCTCTTGATTCACCCTAGTGATTTCTCCATCTAAAGCTTTAACAATTGATCATAGAAGATATCACTAGTGTCTCTTTTATGCTCATCCTCTTTTGAATTCAACTTATCATCTCCAATCTTCTCCATAATTTGTCCAGTGTCAACTAAATTTTCACCAAGTCCATCCACTTGAGATTCATCAACTAGACACTTGTCTTCCACATCCTCCACAACCTGTTTTTCATTTCTATGAATAGCAAAAATGTTAGAAATATTAGAAGTGATTTTCTTTTCACTATCCACAGAAAATTTAATGATCTCCCCATCAAACTCCATAGTCATGACTCCTTCATTCACATCAATTTTGGTTTTAGATGTTTCATAAATGGTCTCCCAAGAAAAGTGTAGGTGATTTTGAATACATCTCCTACACCATATCAATTATAAAAATCAGCGGGAAACTAATCCATTGACTTGAACTAAAACATCCTCCAAAATACCTGATGGATATATATTAGATCTATCTGCAAGTTGCAAGATTACTCGTGTTTCTTTCAAAGATCCAATATTCAACTTCTCATATATAGATAAGGGCATGATATTAACTGAAGCTCCTAGGTCACACATACAATTTTCAATCTTAACTTGATCTATTGTACAAGGAATAGAAAACGTACCAGGGTCCTTGCACTTTGGTGGTAGCTTCTTCTGGAGGATAGCAGAAATATTCTCACCCATATAAACCATCTCATTTCCTCTAAGCTTCTTCTTTTTGTGCAAAGATCTTTCAGAAACTTAGCATATCGAGGTATTTTCTTAATCACATCCAATAAAGGAATATTCACCTCGACTTTCCTAAAAGTCTCCAAGATTTCCTTCTCTTCATCCAATTTCTTGGATTGATTCAACCTAGAAGGGAATGGGGTATAGGCTTGTAGATCGGGGGTAAAGATTTTTCTACTTGTTTTTCTTCCATGTGGGGACTCTCTTTTTCACTTTCCTTGGAGTTTCTCAATTACCTTCCTACTTGAGTCTTGCAATTCCTTTCCAAATCTCAAGGAAATTGCACTCACATTTTCTCTATGATTCACAGTGTTAGAAGGCAACTTACCGTGCTGTTCAATCTTACCTACTGAAGTGGCAAGTTGGCTCATTTGATTCTCCAGATTCTTGATACTTTGCTTCGTCTCATCCTGAAATTGTTTTGTGTTGATTGCAAGAGACTTCACAATGTCTTCAAGTGATGAGCTTGAAGACGAAGCTTGTTGTGGTTGGTTGTTGTGGCCTTGATTGGTATGGCTGGTAATTCTGAGGGCCTTGGTTGATAACTGAAGTTTGGATGATCCCTCCATCCAGGATTGTAGGTGTTTGCATAGGGATCATACTTTCTCTGAGGTGGTTGTGGTTGTCCTGGAAAAACTCCAACCGCATTTGTATGCGCAAATGAATCATCTTGTAAGGTTGGACACAAGTCTGTGGGATGATTTGATGCACAAATACCACAAGCTTTCGCTTGTTGGTTATTTCCAAGGATAACCTGCTGAACCAGAGAAGTCAAGTTAGATAATTGAGATTCTAAGTGTGAGACACTTACCTCATTGACTCGTCTTGTTGAAGGATCTTGTCTGAAACCGAATTGTTGGGAATTTGCAGCGTGAGTGAGATCAAATCCTAGCCTGGGCAGGGGTTTTATCTACTATCGCTCCTCCACTCGCTGCATCCATCATCTTCCTTTCCATAGGAAGTAATCCTTCATAGAAATACTGTATCAGGAGTTGTTCGGATATGCCGTGTTGTGGACAACTGGCAACCAGTTGTTTGAACCTTTCCCAATACTCATGCAGATTCTCAAGATCCTTTTGTTTAATCCCACAAATTTCCCTCCTTATGTTTGCGGCTCTAGTAGTAGGAAAAATTTGTCCAAAAATGCCTTGACCATATCAGTCCATGTGGTGATTGATCCAGGGGCAAATAGAATAGCCAATCTTTGGCTTTATCCCTCAAAGAAAAAGGAAAAGCCCTCAATTTTATTTGATCTTCAGAAATCCCTTGAGGTTTCATGCTAAAACAAACAACGTGGAATTCCTTCAAATGCTTATGAGGGTCCTCGTTTTCCAGGCCATGAAAAGAAGGCAACAAATGAATCAACCCGGATTTTAACTCAAAGTCCACATTCAACTCAGGATATTGAATGCAAAGTGGTTGTTGAGTCACATCCGGAGTTGCTAATTGTCTAAGTGTTCGGTCCGATTTGCCATCTCTTCCTTTTCTTCTTCTAAATCCAAACTTTCAGATTCTTCTCTTTCTGTCTTACTGGATGATTCTGATAATTCCAATGCTTGAGTTAATCCAGAGATGAAGTTGAAGTTGTGTCTAGAATACGCAGTTTTGATTGTCGGCGCAATTCCCGTTCCGTCTTCTCTATATCTGAATCAAATTCTAAAGTACCTTTGTGAGAAGCACGGGTCATAAACAAAAATCAAAATAAAAAGAAATAGAAATAGATCTTGGTCACCAGTTCCCCGGCAACGGCGCCAAAATTTGGTGGGTGTCGAATCCAACAAATAAAAATATTTATATTTAACCTACTCTAAAGATTTGTAATAGGGTTGAGCAGGATCGTCTCCACAGGGAACTAGTACAAATCTATTTTTCTATCAAGATTGAGAAAAGAGAAAAATTGGGGGAGTTTTGAAATCAAGCAAATAAAATAAATCTATTTCTAATTAAGAAGATTTATATATATATATAATATATTCAAAAGATTATCTAGCCTAGGTTTCATTACAACTCAATTCTCAAGATTGATCCTTGACTTAAATATTATTATCCCTACTTGCATAGGTTAGTTATAAATTTCCAATAAGCTCTGAAATTTAATCTCTCCTTAGATATTAAATAACCAAGATAAGATCTTTGATTATTCCTAATCAAATAGATAACCCTAAATACGCTCTTAAGGTTTAATCTATCAATTGCATTAAGAAAAGAGAAACTTAACCCTAATCAATAATCTCATAAAGCATGGATTATTTAAATTAGATTATATTTCATCACAACATCAAATAAACCATCTATTTTATGACTATCGTGTTGTTTCATCTCCTATATTAGAATACTCATACAATTACGGATATGAGTTCTAATTGATTGTTTATTGTTCAATCATCCTACAACTGGATCCAAAGCTATAAGATATAATCAAACAATAATAACAATAGATTCAGATGCAATACAAATATGAAAAGATGAGAATAATAGAAATCAAACCCATTTAGGTCTCACAATCCATCTTGAATTGAGTTGCAATAATCCCTTGGCTAGATTAAGAGATTAGTTGTTCATGATTCAAGAAAAGCAATCTTTAGGGTTCTTAAAAGGTAAAGAATAAAAAGATTCCAAGATCCCTCTCTCTTCGACTTCTCTCTCTATATATAGGAAAGAATAGAACAATAATTCGTATGAAAACTGGCTGGCACGATGTTGTTACATGGCTGGCTGCCATTTAATCTCGAACAGGCTCCTGCAACGTGATGGCCGGCTCCATGGCCGGCAGCCATTAACTCTCCAGTGCCGGCCATGCATGTTGGCCGGCGGTGATCCTTCCATGGCCGGCGGCCATGGAGCTTCTGGTCGCTCCTCGTCAACTTCCATGGCTGGTGGCCATCTTTTCATGGCTGGCGGCCATGACTCCTCTGATGTGTTTTCTCTATACTTAATTCCTCTAAGTCTTTCCTTTTTCTTTATGGACCTGAAATGCGATATTAACTTGATCAAGTATCAATTCCTTATAATTTCTATAAAATTTATAACAAGTTTATCAAGTTTTATCCAATATAAATTGAGTAAATTATATCTCAACAGTTACTTTGACAATTCAAGTTTTTAATTTCTAAATCTCTAAATCTTTTGATTGGAATATTAGTGTAATTTAAATATTTATTTAAAATCTAGATTCTTAGATATCAATCTATTTGTGATTTTATCGTGTCTTTCGTAATTCTTAGTAATTTATCTTTAGTCCCTATTTTTATAGCTTGTTGGTTCTAACCGTCTTTTGAAATTATGATTTCTTGTTGGTCTGTTAATCATTTTCCAAATATCATGTTTTACTGTATAGGAGTTATTCATACTAATTTGTTATTAGCAATATATTTTTATCTAGGGCTACTCACTATTATTAATAGATAGCTTGAATGCTATTATTTCATTATTTAACAAGTATAGGATTTATTTTCTAAGTATTGAACTTAAGGTAAAAGAATTTAGTAACTTTATATTAACGGTTGCTTTATCGTTGTTTTATATTATTTGATATCATAGAAGTTCAGTTTGTATTTTCAAAATTTTTATTGGTAACGATTTTAATCTTTCTAGTTTTAATCAAATTCATTTGCACTTTAACATTTTTAAATAAAAAAAAAAATTTGGAGTGATTTTTACTACTTGTTCCAATTATTCTAAATAATTATATATTACATTTTTAGTATTTGTTATAATCATGTTACAAAAAATTAGGGGGATTACAGCGCCCCCTGCGGGGGTCTAGGGGGCAGCGCCCTAGACGGCGGTAAGTTAAACGATTTTTATAAATCTATATTTGCAAAATCATTCAACGCCTTAAGAAAAACGTCTTTAAAATATACATTTCCTAGTACGAATATCCTTGAATTTTTTTGAGAAATTCATATGTCTTATATATCGACATAATTCTGGACTGTCCAGAACTTACTATATTCTCAGGGCATACTCGTGGTAAGTCAATGTATATTGTTACACATTCATCAATATGTCTGTGTATTATATATACAATTTTTTTTTATAGAGGACGTTATTCTGTTTCGTCATAAACATCTATATGTTCATGGATTATGTTATGTCATACATAACAATTAGGGTTTCTCTCTAAGAACCCTAGTTTTTATTTCGACTTTCTCGAATAATTAACCCCACTGCCACCAAACCTCTGTCAATCCAATTGACAACATCGTGTGGATAAAATTTTTATTAATCTGTTCGACACATAACATTAATGACCACAACAGATTACATGTTATCTAAACAAATTTTAATCCGTGTACCACAATAGATTCGATCTAATCGAATTTCAAACAAAAACGATTTCATATCATCACATGAATAGAATACGAATTCAATCATAAACAAGAAGGCAATTTATATTCGCATCACATGCAAAACATAACATAATTTCGATCTAATAAAAAACACAAGCGGCTCTGATACCACTATTGGGTTTTATTATCAGTTTTGCAACGGAATTTTTCTTTAAAATTAAAACCCTAATTCCAGTATCCATGTGTTTTTGATTAGATACAAAAACGAAAAATAAAAAGTTCAAGTTTTAATACCTTTTTCGATTTCAAAAACTATTTGATGATACGGATCTATAGACGTTGCCACGTTGCGAACGCTCTCTACAGTATCCACACGATAATGACCTTGATTTGGATTCTCCTCTTGCGTGCTAGCGCAATTTAGAACGCTTCTAGATTTGGTTTCAAATGGGCTCTTAGAGATACGAATTTCTCACACTCTCTCTAGGGTTTCGAAAATTTCTTTTGACAACACATGTCATTAACCCTAGGAGAGCGTCTTATGTTCTATTTATGCTAAAGTCTATTATTCATACGAATAATAACTTTAGTCCCCTAATCTTATTAGGGATAATAACAAATTATAAAATAATTTACGAAATAAATTATTAAATAATTTATAAACATAAGAATTATTAATCCGACTGGGAATAATCATTTTATTGTTCTTAACAAATTATAAAATGAAAATATCAAATATTTGGCCTTAGGTAAAAACATTAACACATACCTCTTCATGAAATAGTAAGGGGTGTCTTTCATCAAGACACCCATTATGAAGAGTCATGTCATTTAGATTAAAAGTCACAACTCTTCTAAAATAAACTTACGCAATAGGCCACAAATTCTAACATTATGAAGAGTCATGTCATTTAAATTAAAAGTCACGACTCTTCTAAAATAAATTACACAATGGGCCACAAATTCTAACAGTTTATATATACATGTTTCTTTTAAATTGATTTGTCTTATAGTATATTTGTGAATGCTATGAGGTATATGTGTGTTTGATGTAATGTATACATGTATGTTTATTATGTAATTTTGTTATAATTGTGAGATTATGTTTAATGCTTGCTTGTAAAACGAATTTAATTCAAATTTGACTAAATGTAAATAGAGCACAAATGATTTAGACAAACACTATGATTTATCCCCCTAAATCCTTTAAAATTTGAGATAGACTCTTGGGTGCTTGTGTGTTATGTATTAGATGTGTTGATTTAATAAAATTTGATAGACTAGAATAGGAATTTTCTTTCTTCCTCTCTTAATATGTTGATAAAATCGAGAAATCGAAATGAGAAGAAAATTCAAGATTATAAGTGACATTGACTTCTTAAAAGTGTAAATGTGATAAACATATATTGGAATCAAACAGAAGAAAACTCAAATATTTCAAAGTAAATATGATTCCTTAAAGTTACATATGACCAACATATATCTCCCAAAATAAAAAATAATGTTAACGTTTAAAATGAAGAGAATTAAATAGAAAAGAAAGTTTGAAATATCAATTTAACCTTACTATCCCAAAGTTCATATATATAACTAATGCATTAAAATCAAATGAGGCATCAAAGTTCAAAGGAAAATGAAAAGAATGTTTCCAAATTTCAATTAGATTGGGAAGTCAACTTCAACCTCCCAATCTCTATTAATACGATAACATATGTCAAAAATCTAATGATATAGCAAAACCGAAATTTTGAAATTGACTATCAAATCTAAATCAACTACAAGTTTCTTCCTAAAACACTGAATAGATAACTATTTATCATTAATTCCATATTCTCAATCCAAAATAAAATTGATTCCACATATATGTGACCAAAATGACATGAGACGTCTTGATTACTACCATATCAAGATGAACACCAAACATAACATCTTTAACAATTAAAAGAATATGGATACTGTATGTTTCATATGCAAATTGACATATATATGCAAGTGAGAATGGAATAGTGAGTTTATAACCCTCATTGTTGAGTCATTTTGTTATGTCTTTTGTTTCTTTTATGTAGGTATTGTCGTTTTGTGTTATCTCAAGGCAAGATACACAAGTGAGTCAGAGTCGTTTGTTGTTTTTGTTTGAGTCTGAGTCTTCTTAAAATCAAGTCAATGGAGGGTTAAAATCGCTAAACTAATTCCTATTGCTTTATATTTTGAAGTTGCATGGAAAATCGGTTGAGTAA
Source organism: Combretum micranthum (assembly GCA_024138025.1). NCBI lineage: Eukaryota > Viridiplantae > Streptophyta > Magnoliopsida > Myrtales > Combretaceae > Combretum > Combretum micranthum. The sequence continues at coordinate 14,656 of JAMXBD010004158.1, forward strand.
GTTAAAGAGACATTAAAGTTTTCAAAATCTTAAATCAAAACATGAACAAATGATTTTCAAGAAAAGAATGAAATCAATGTAACTCGAATATCAAAATGTTTCTTGTAAAGAAAATGAAAAGAAAATTTTCAAATATAAGTGATCAAGAAAAAATGATTCAAAATCCCAATATGTTTTCCGAAATCAACGATAATGAAAATATCTAATAGAACTTCAAAATCCTTTTGACAATAATCATATACAACTAGAATTTGAAATTTATATATGTTTTCCAAATAATTTAGAATGAAGAAGTATAAGAATAAAATTCAAAGAAAATGATCAAAGTGCGCAACAGAAGAGTAATGGAAACATAAAGATTAAGTAAAAGTCTTAAAATGATAAAAGGTTTTTGAGATAACAAAGTTTGAAAAAGATATGATATGTCTCTTATCAACAAAAGATAGGTGAATTTCGAGGACGGAATTCTTGTAAGGTGGGAAGAATGAAATACCCCAACTCTTCACCTAAAATAGAAATTGGTTTTAGACAGATTTAAATGACTAAAATGAATTATAGGATTTAAATAGACAAGTTGATATAATTTAATTAGCTAATAATTAAGTTGGTTTGAGATTTGAGTTTCAAATTCCCTAAACATGTCATCAAAGTGTTTAGAGGATCCCCAAACTCTTGATTCTTAGCCTAAACATTAATTCCTAAATCTCAGTAAAATTTGAGTTCATTTGCTTATCTTAAAATATCGGTTCATAAACCCGAACTCAAATTATATATCTTTTATCTAAAATAAATTCTCAAATTAAGTTCTTATTGCAAGTTCTTAATTTCTAACATATTGGTTCCGAAACAAACTTTTAAATACTCTTGAAACTATAGATATTTGATCTGATAGTTCTAAAACCTATACTTATAATCCTTTATATTAATTTTAATCCCTATTGTAAACACCCAATTTTTGCCCAATTAAAAATTAGGCTTAAGTTTAGAATAAATTAATGTCATGATTGAGTTCATTAAAAATATAAAATATAATAATAAAAATAATAAACAATAGTATAATAAAAAAAAGAGAATAGAAAAAATAAAAATATAGAGGAATAAAATATGTATAATAAAATAATTAAATGAATAATAGTAATATAAATAAAATATGTAAGAAAAATTAAAATAAATAATTATTTAAGCTTAATATAATATATATTTTATTAGTCTTAAGTATTAGTGGATTAGCTATATGACCAAGGCACAGGCCAACGGCCTAAACGGACAGACCATGGACACAAAGCAAGGGGACCCAAGTTCGAATCTAGCCTAAGGCAGATTTTGCCTCTTTTTTTGTCATTTTTTTTCCCAAAAGACACATCGGTTCATCCACTTTGAGACTTCATTTGAGCAACGAATCTTTGTGTTTTTTCGAAATTGATTGTACAGACACGAACTAGGCATGGGATACATCACATATACACACAATTCGTGCATTATTTCATTCCAAAAGACACATTAATTAAGGCATGAAAATTGGGAAAAAATTCGAATGGACATGATTTTTCAAATCTTAAAAATTGGCCGAATTGTGTCCTTTAATCAAATTAAACACACTTAATCGAAGAGTTGTGATGTATAAACATAATATTCGTGATCAATTTGAACCAACAATCACGAATCGAGTCCCAATTTTGAATCGTTTTTATTCGAAAAAATGTAACGATTCGTAATTGTAAAATTGAACAAGTACGAAGCTTCGAAATGACAAATTGTTTCGAAATCTATAAATAGGATCATCCCCCAAGCAGAAAGCACAATTCAATTTCACGAAACACGCACTACACGATCGAGATCTGAAAATAGAGAGAAAAGTGTTCGAATTGCAAAATTTGCAAATTCGAAGTGATTGAGAGGATTTCGATCCAATTAAAGAGTGTTAGGATCATCTAGGAAGTGTTCTTGATTGATTATAGTGTTTAGATTTGCTCGAATTTGCATTTGGAAGTTCTGCAAATTTTTTTGATTTTTTTTTTTAACCCTCGCCGCCGAGCACCACCACACGAACCGCCACTTCTGGTGGTTCTGGGAGTGAACCACCACCACCAGCCGCTGCAGCAACCCAATCCACGTCGGGCCGACAAGGTTGTAGCCTTCGAAAACCACCAGGAACGGCCGACGAACGCTCGAAAACCACCGTCATCGTCTTCTTCACCCGACGGAGCACCGAAATCCGACCCGAAATCCGAATCCAACCCGGTCGGTCGTCGGTCAACGGTGATCGGTCAACGGTCAACGGTCGTCGGTCAAAAGTCAGCAGATCCTGTGGTCCAGATTTGATCAGAAGATCCTGTGGTCCAGATTTGATCAGAGGATCCTACGGTTCAGATTTGATCAGAGGATCAGACGGTCCAGATTCGATCAAAACAATCAACGCTCCAGATCAAAAGGCATCAGATCCTACGGTCCAGATTTAGTCTACAGATCAGACGCTCCAGATCTGATCCAAGAAGATCCAACGGTCCAGGTTAGTCTGTATTATTAAATTATTTATTTATTATATATTTAATTTCGGAAAATAGGAAAAAATTAATAAAAATTCGTAAAAAATCCAGAAAAATTCAGAAAAATCCAGAAAAATTAGAATAATTATTTTTAATATAAATTTACATGTTTTAGTAATTTTTGATATTTTTTGATATTTTTGAATATGTATTTGCATATAGTTTGATCTTTAAATATATATTTGATGCATGAGATGTTTTGTTTTTGTATTTTAATTTTGTTATGATATATTTTAAATATGTTCTGAACATATGTGATGATTATCGAATTTTGAAAGATAATAAATTGTTAATAGATTTTTTTAAACCAAAATTGTTGTTGAATAATAAAGATAAAAATTGTTTTTTTTTTTAAATCATGATATTAATTAAGTTTTTATCAAAATTATCTTTATAAATTTACTATAAAGATAATACTCAAAGTTTTCAAAATTGATTTTCATGTAGCATTAAATTAGCCATGAAGTATCATAAATTGGTTTTTTCTTTAGAAAGAATGATTTTTGGACTTAGAAAAATATATTATTTATGAGATAAAATTCAATTGATTAGATCATAGGATCATCAAAATTGGTTTTCATGAAAATTCAAAATTTAATAAACTTAAAGCGATAATATTTTAAAAATATAAAATTGATCAACAAACTAAGTTCTTTATAAAAGAACTACGTTTGTCTGATCTCGATTAGCGAGTACGTAGGCACCTACGGGGCGACAATAAAATTAGAAAAAATATATTTTGTTTTAATAGTTTGAAATAATCATTTTGTACATATTATAAGTTTTTTTTAAAAAGGAAAATACAAATGTTTGTTGATATTTGAATCCTAAAAAAAATACATAAAAATAAAAATGCATGACTAAACTTGTAGATATTTGTTTTATAAATGTTTTGTTTGAATTTTTTAGTATAGAAAAGGATAAATTCTAAATTTAAATTTAAAGTGGTAACCGCTTAGGTTTTAATAGGTTAGCCCCGAACTCAGATATCTGGTATTTTTTAAAAAATTTGATTTTTAAATCAAACTTTTCGCAGACTAGTGGCTAAGTTAGGATTAACCGACCCATTAATCCTGGCTTTCATTTTTTCCCGATTTATATCGGGTGGCGACTCTAAAAATTTTAAAAAAAATTAAATTTCTTTTAACCCCTAGTCGAGGATTCATGTTAAATGGGTTAGGGTTTAATATGAATCGGGTTAGGAGAAATGAACCGGATGATTTTCAAAATTCAGGCTCGACACCTATCCTTTTCTTTTTAAACCTCTATCCTCTACCTCTCTCTTCCTTTCACTTTTCTTTCCTTATATTTTTTTTTCCCAACCGAGACTTTCATTTCCCTTTCCCTTTCTTCTTTATTTTTCTTCCTTTCTCTTCAAATCTTCAACAAATCTCAAGATCAAATCCAACTAGAGGATGAATCAAGATTAGGAGATGAACTAGATAGAGAAAACCGAGCTAGAGGATGAAGCTTGAACTCATTTTCTTCTCTAAAGCTAAGTATACTTTGTAAATTGTTATTTTCTTTATGAATTAGAACTTAAATGTTGTATTAATGTTATACATGAGTTGAGAAGTATTGTTTAAGTTTGTATTTGTAAAGTTTATGGTTGATGGAGTTGGTTTATTGAGGAAGAAGATGAATAGTGAAATTGGGGTTTGAAGTTGTTTATGATTATTATAGTAATGTTTGATGGATTGAAGTGGGAGTTTGTGTTTATTAGATTGTATTGAGATCAAATAACAAGTTTTAAGAAGCTTGAAATGAATTTGGAGGAGTTTGAAACATTTTGAACAAAAGTTTTTTGCAAAATGAAAGCAAGGGAAAATTTGACAGCAGCGTATTGCATGTACGCCGGCAATCAACGCTGCCGGTGTTGAATTCTACACTGCCGACGTATGTGTGAAATTTGGTGGTGTTGGGGAGTTACACGGTGACTAGATTGCTTGACCTCTAACGCTGGAAAATTTAAACTTTACGCCACCGTTGGTGAACACCGGTGTTGGTTTTGTAAATTTTCCCAGTTTTGCAGTCTCTTCGTATTTTAGCCATAAATTTTTCATCCAATCTCCGATTGAGGTGATTCAAGTTGTGTTGGAAAGACAAGAAAGAGATATACAACTTTCAGGTTTTGATTTTTTGCAAATTATAAAATTATCAGTGCTTAAATTTTAATTCTTTCCAACTGATATATTTTTCAATCTAAGCTAAAAACTTGTTATAGATTGTTTTATATGTGTTTACTTTGACAAATGGATCCTTTTGACCCAAAATGAAATAGATAAATAATATTTGATGTATAATGATGATTTAGTGATATAATTAAACATGACTTAGATAGATTTATAGATTTAATGAATAATTGAGTTAAATATGCGAGTTTAACATAAAATGAATCTAGTTACTTAATCTAAGTTCAACTTGACTAAATGAAGTTGAATAGGATAAAATGAATTAGATTGAGTTAGTTTAACAACTTTGGCTTATTAAATGATTAAGTTTAACTTATTTGGCTAAGGTTAAGCTAAAATGAGTTAGTAACAAATAATAGAGTTAAATGAATGTGTTAGGGTGATCTTTGAATAACATGAGGAGTATGTTGTTTTGTATATATATATATATATTGTTATGGGAGTAACGTCTTGTTATATGTATATATATATTGTTGTTTTATATATATATTGATATGTGAATAATAGGTTGTGATATGGTTTATATTTAATATGAAGGAGTACTAGCTTAAGTTCTTATGTGAGTTCAATTTCTTGAAACAGATGTTTGGTTTTGGTTTTGGTTCTGATTCTTTTGGATTGGCTTTGATCAACCTTCTAAGGCTTTGTTTGGGGATTTTATTTAAAGGTACGCAGTAACTTGCGTGTTGAATGTTACGATAGGCATTCTAAATTGATTAAGACTTAAACTTGGCTTTGTAATTGATGAGTGTTGATTGTGTTATTCGTCGTTGAATCTGGTCCGAGGAGCGACAACTTATCATGATGCAATGACAATGTAGAATAAACGCTTAGGCCACTTGTCATGACGCAATGATTTGGCTCGACGGGTTGTCATGATGCAATGACAATATTATAATAGGCGCTTAGGCCACTTGTCATGATGTAATGACATGGCTCAGCGGGTAATCGAAGGGAATATTGTAACAGTGTAACATTTACTTAAACTTGGAAAGAAGTATCATAGTTTAGCTCAACGTTTATGGGAGCGTGTGAACTAGATTCATGTTATGGACTGAGTCTAAGTAGAGTTGGGTAACGGCTATAAGCCTTGGATGAGATTACTGTTTCTTTTTCAGTGTAACGTTATCTAGGAGATATAAGTATTCGGGCTGCTTATATCAACCCCCTGAGCATCGTAAGCGTTACTCAGGATCCCCAGATTCCCATGGCTTGATTCGGAGTGTGAGTGCTCCTGTGATAGTTGTTTATTTACTTTAAAGAAAAGATAATAATATATGGCTATGCATTGCATATAGTTTAAGTCATGTGCCACTCCATGTATGATTGTGTTACTGTGTACTAGGCTCCGGCTCATTATTGTTGTTGTTATTCTTTTTACAGGTATTGTTGTTGTCGATGATGTTGATGAAGTTGATGATGATGAGTTCTTGTTGATGTTGTTAATGTTGTTGATGAGGATGGTGATGGTGATGATGATTGATGTGATGATGTTTGTCCCGAGTTTTGGGTGATTTTGAAGATATGGGAGAATGAGTGAAGTGTGATAGGATCGAGATATTACTTGTATTTTGTTTCTTCTTTGCTTTATTTTATGAAGACTGGATTTATTTATAAATTGTATTTTCTTTTAAGGGCTTGTTAATGCCCAATTGATTGTAAATGATTATCTACCCCTAAGAGTAGATCATAAAGTGTTTTTATAAAGTTAGTTTCTTAGAAAACTAGTTTGCTCTGTAGGGAGTAGAAGTTTATAAGTTGTTTTATAAAATTTGATTTTCCGCTACCGAATCCAGATATTTAGAAATCTAATTAAACGATTTCATAAATTCTAAAATTGGTTTAGTAATGTTCAACATAAACATCTTCTTTTAAGACAACCTTACGTATAATTCGTAAGAGTTATACAAGGTTGGGGATTTGGTGTGCTTAATTTGAGAATTGAGCATGTCGGACTTTACAGTCGGCGTACATGTAGAATTTGGCGGTGTTGAGGAGTCGCACGGTGACTAGATTTCTTGACCTTTAATGCTGCCGATTTTGAACTCTACGCCACCGGCGTTGAACTCCGATGTTGGTTTTATAAATTTTTCCAATTTCGCAGCCTCTTCGTATTTTAGCCATAAGTTTTTTATCCGATATTCGATTGAGGTGATTCAAGTTGTGTTGGAAATATAAGAAAGAGATCTACAACTTTCATGTTTTGAGTTTTTGCAAATTATAAAAGTATCAGTGCTTAAATTTTAATTCTTTCCAACTGATACATTTTTCAAGCTAAGCTAAAAACTTGTTATAGATTATCTTATGTGTGTTTACTTTGACAAATGGACCTTTTTGACCTAAAATGAAATAGATAAATAATATTTGATGTGTAATGATGATTTAGTGATATAATTAAACATGACTTAGATAGATTTATAGATTTAATGAATAATTGAGTTAAATATGCGAGTTTAACATAAAATGAATCTAGTTACTTAATTTAAGTTCAACTTGACTAAATGAAGTTGAATAGGATAAAATGAATTAGATTGAGTTAGTTTAACAACTTTGGCTAATTAAATGATTAAGTTTAACTTATTCGGCTAAGGTTAAGCTAAAATGGGTTAATAGCTAATAATTAGCTTAGATGAATGAATTAGGATGATCTTTGATTAACATGGGGAATATGTTGTTTCAAAGGTGTGTTCGCTTAAGAAATAGATGTTTTTGTGAATGAATGCCTTGATTAAGCTTTTTTTTATAAAAGACCATAAACAAAGTGAAAAGAAACACTTTGACTGATAAAAGAGAACTGTCCATATTTTGGCGGGGCGATCTTCGTAGCCATAGTGGGGTTCCTATTTAGTGTCTGATCAAATAGGGTTTAATAAAATGAGTTTGAGATGAATGGATAAATAGCTTAAGTTCTTATATGATTTTGATGAAGTAAATGTTTAGTTTAGTTTCTTATACGAGTTCTTTCCTTAACAAAAGTGGATATCTGATTTATCTTCTAGATTATCTTCTGAAATTCCTTCTGAGACTCTGTTTATATTTTGTATATAAGATATGTAGTAACTTGCGTGTTGGATGCTAGGATAGGCATCTAATATGGATTAAGAACTTAAACTCGGCTTAATAATTGATGAGTGTTGGTTGTGCTTTAAGTTGTTGAATCCGGAACCGGGGAGCGATAACCTTGTCATGATGCAATGGCACGGTAGTTTAGGCACTTAGCCCAATCCTTTGTCATGATGCAATGACTTAAACCCATGATGCAATGGTTCACTATGATGCAATGGTGGTTTCTTTTATTGGCTAAGTGGGCAGCTAATAGGGTTAACTGTATTGGTATATTCTCTACTTAGGCTCGGGAGGAAATAATATGTTTTAGTTCACGGGTATGGGACCGTTGAACTAATTGATGTCATAGACCAGGATAAGTGGGGTGTATAAAGGAGTGTGAAACCTAGATGATGCTATTAATATTCTTTATCGGTTAGATATAGGAGATATAGATATCCGGTCTATCTATATTAACCCCCTGAGCAGTTGCTGTTACTCAGGACCCCTAGATTCCCATTAGCTTGTTCCTGAGTGTGAGTGCTCTATTGTTGATTTGTTTATTTTAATGAAAAGATAATAACTTGTGGATTAATGCATTGCATTTAGTTAAGCTCGCGTGCCACTCCGTGTGTGATTGTGTTACTATGTACTGGGCTTCGGCTCATCCTTGTTGTTGTTATTCTTTTTACAGGTTTTATTGTTGATAAAGATGATGTTGATGAAGTTGATAATGATGTTGTTGTTGTTGATGATGATGATGAGATGATGATGATGATGATGATGTGGAGATTGTTGATGTTGATGAGGATGGTGATGGTGATGGTAATGATGATTGATGTGATGATGTTTGTCCCGGGTTTGGGCGATTCTGAAGATATGAGAGAATCAGTGAAGTGTGATAGGATTGAGATATTACTTGTATTTTGTTTCTTCTTTTGTTTTGTTTTGTAAGAGGACTGGATATATTTATAAATTATATTTTCTTTTAAGGGCTTATTAATGCCCAATTGATTGTAAATGATTATCTACCCCTAAGAGTAGATCATAAAGTGTTTTTATAAAGTTAGTTTCTTAGAAAACTGGTTTGCCCTGTAGGAAGTAGAAGTTTATAAGTTATTTTATAAAATTTGATTTTCCGCTGCCGAATCCAGTTATTTAGAAATCTAACTAAACGATTTCATAAACTCTAAAATTGGTTTAGCAATGTTCAACATAAACACTTTCTTTTAAGACAACCTTACGTATAATTCGTAAGAGTTATACATGGTTGGGGACTTGGTGTGCTTAATTTGAGAATTGAGCATGTCGGGTCTTTACAGAGATAGTTTTAAAATAAGAAAAGTTAACAAAAGTTATGCTAGCATTATTTTTAACCCCAACAACTAACTTAAAATTCATAATAAGGAAAGGTTGATATGTGAACGCCTATTTTTCAACTCTAAAACAAGTGTTTTATTAAAGAAATGGAAGCCTTAAGGAGTAGGTTTGATTAGGATTTAATTTTAGAAAGATTAAATGAGTTTTACACAAGAAACAATCTCAAACGTAAATTTCAAAATTCGGATTTTGAAATGATCCCCACTTAAACACCTATTTCGAATTACCAAAATGAGGGTTTTAATAGGAAAATAGAAGCCTTAGGAATACATGTAATAAAGACTTAATTTGGATAAGGATAAGTGGATTTTGTCAAGGTATAATCCTAAAACAACGAAAGGTTTCAAATAGAGATCAAACAATGTTTTAATTCCTTAACATTTTGTAAAATTCATAACTAAGTAAAACCCTTTTAAACATCTATTTTTCCAACTCCAAAATGAAGAATTTTATTAAAATAATGAAGGTGTTAGGCATATAGGTCATTAAGGTTGTATTTTGATAAAAACGAATGTGATTTTGCAAGAAATAAAACTAGTTTTCTTAAGTCAAGTAATTTCAAAGGTTTGCAAAGCAAAAGTTTTCTATAAGAATTCTTGTTATCAAATATCATTAAGGATATACATATAGGTAGCTCATCTCATGACATTTATGATAATAAGTTGTAGATATTGCATATACATATAATATACTTGGTAGGAACAAAGCTTAAGGAGATAGTGTCTTTTAAATCCCATAAAATATTGTCTAAGCACATGAGGAAATAGATTGATCAAAGCCCATGAATCATGCATGATATTGAGTCATATATGTATACAAAAGAGTCTTTTAAGATATAATAATAGCTAAGTATCTATCAAAGCTTGTGAATGATGCTTGGATTAAAATCAAACTTTGATTTGTGGGTGGAATCTCGTATATCATTTTGTATTCTATATTTCATGGACCAAACAATCTTTTTTGATGAAAATAACTTTAAAAATAGATAGCTCTCATCGAATAGGTAGAAATCGGTATAATATACCAAATTCCGAGTTAAGATGACCAAGTTATGGCTATTTTAAGTTGGAATTTCCTCCTAGACAAACTTGTTAGAATAAAATTTATAAGTTTCATTTAAACTTCATAGAAATACTCATTTGAGGTATTTCTTTTGTTAGGAGACTTGGGAGTTGGACTAAGCCTTCTCGAGGATTATTAACATTAAGTGGAATTTCGTGCCATGGCAAAGTGAGTTCACTTTCTTTAAATTACATGCTTATGATTGTGTTTGTAATGATAGTGGCATTAGAATTAGGACAAAATAAAATTGGAATATGCATGTGAATTCTACTTGATTGAATTGATGATAAGAATATTGAAATGGGAATTTTATAAATATTTATATGATTTAGTATAGAATTGAAGTATCTGAAATATCTATGATCGCCTATAATTCACTTAAATAATTTTCCATGATCTTATAACTAAATTGTCCATGCATAACATATGTTGAGTCACATTACATTTATATTATACCTTTGTAGGAAAAAGGCATAATAGCTAGGCAACGGGTGGGCTTGAAAACTCAAATGTTGGCGTGGGGTCGCTTGAAATAAAATAGAAGTGGAGTAGGCACTTGAATTAACTACATAATAAATGAGTGGGTGGGCACCTGAATCAACCACTATATAAATAAGAAAAAAATGAAATCTATGGTCGTATGGGCCTGAAACACCTAACCCCGAATGGGGACGTAAATCCATTCAACATAGGACTCTCGGAAGGTCTTATGCATTGTATGCCCACATGCTTGTGCATTTCATATGATTGTTTAATATAACTTGATTGCCCTATTGTTTGATGAAGTATTTAATTTGAAGTGAAACTCACTAAACTCGTAAGCTTATACCCCTATAGTTTCCTGTTCTAGTGTAATTATCTATGGCTATCCCCAAAGGGACATTTCTTTCAAATACAACTTTTGGAATTTAATGAGCTTTTTGAAGAAGTCGGGACCTAGATGTTAGGTATAGACTTCTAGTTGAATCTCATTAATCATATATATATATATGTTATTGTAAGAGACTTTTATGGATCCTAAAGACTCTTAATATTTGATGGGGGTATACCTCTTAGATCTTTGTAATAGATTATCCTTAGTTATAACTATTATGATTTATATTGTTATTGCTATGTATGTCTTCTTAAGCTATTTCGATTCAAAGTAAGGCCCCCTACATGGTGAACGTAAGCCTTACACCCGGTATCTAAACTTACGGGATGACTAAGGTTGTCATGCTTGAGTTTAGATATCGAGTGTGGCGGACTGTCGTGTTTATGATACCCTTTGGGGCGTGACAATGGTTTATAACTCATACCGCTATAGATCTTTTTACAGAGATACAAGATTCTCTAAGTAGTATTAAGATTGGATTCAATAGAATGGAAGTTCAGAAGATTAAGGATTATGTGAGGAAAGTCAAGATTGTATTACTATAAAGGTATAGATAAAGTGTATTTCTTCAGATTATTTGTATTCCTATGTGTTGGTCATCACTTGACAACTGTCAATAAATTGATTTAATGAAATAAGTCTTGTATATTCTACTTGCTAATGATAGTTAAGGCCACCAACTATCATTTTCACTTAGAATGTATGGTGGGACTGTCTTGATTAAGCTATTGGGATATGTCACATTAGATATAAAATAAGATATATAGAAAAATAAGATTTAAACAAGCCCTTGTTATATTAAACTATTTGGATCCTTTTAAATACTAATTCACAATATGGGTGTCTTCAATATCCAGGTGAGGACATGCTAGTGTGTTACCTTGGATACTGCATAACCACTAGAGATAAGGTGGAAATAAATTAGAAAACTTCAAAATTATAGGCTTTTAATTTACCACAAACATACTTTGCCATTAATGTCCCTTCATAGAAGAACCTTTATTGTCAACTCTTCACCAATAATGTTAACCGTTTATGTTTAGATCGTATATATATATATATATTGAATCTTATTCATATCTATATTTTATTTATATATGATTTGTATAGTTAGTTTATAAGTAAAATATTTATTTTTTATTTATATCTATTTTAACAAATAGTCTAATTAAAACAAATATAAAATCGACGTCTAATTGACATCAAACTAACGAACCAAATGCACCCTTAATCTAAATTACATAAAATTTTTGGAAAAAGGAGAAAAAATAAAAATAAAAAAAACTAAAAAAGTTGTGTTAAAAACGATTTCAATTTGCATTAAAACCATGATTTTTTTTTCCATATTAAAACCATGATTTGAGCTCATGATTTTACTGTAAATCCATCTAATAAGGAATGCCTTGCACAGAGTAAAGCTTTTGACAATTTCATCCCTTTTCCGTACTTCTCTAAAAGAAGCTCCTCTAACAATGGAACAAACACTAAAGAAGTTGTTCATTTTGAAGAAATCGGAGCATCTTACATCAAGGAGATTGATGGCAACTTCAACAATGAAGAAAGGTTTTTGAAGCCATTGTCAACACAAAGCATAGCTACGAGGATGTTGATGCTGGTTCCCATTCCTCGTATAATGTTGAAAAGGTGGCAATGCAAGTTTAATGCAAAAGATAGTGAGAGGATGAGACAATGTTAGACATAAGTTTTGAGTGATCTCTGCTATCTACCAGAGGAAGTTTTTAAGATAATTTCTCAAAACTTCCAAGTTCCAACTTTTAGGAATTTTTCGTTAATCTTTTTTCTTTTTTGGCCTTTACCATATTAATCCAATCTATTAGTTTTTCCTCGATTATGTTAAGATAAGTAAAATAAAATAAAAATTGGAAAAAAATCAAAACCAACCAAACCAAATGGGAAATATGGTCATGCTTTCCCCTTTCTCATCGTGATGACACAGCAATGTCGAGAAGAGAGAACAAAACTATATGTATATATTTCAAATATGATTACAGGAAACAGGAACTATATATAGAATTTACAATAAAAAAGGATAAAGATAACCTAACTAAATATTGTTATGGTAGAAGATAAATAGGAAGAATACTTATCCTAAATATATCTATACATATCTGAAATATATCTACTTGTATCTATCTGGTAGAAGATAAATAGGAAGAATACTTATCCTAAATATATCTATACATATCTGAAATATATCTACTTGTATCTATCAACAAATAATAGACTTATCAGCCCCCCTCAAACCCTTGCATATGACGAAGACCAAGCTTGGTGCATAGTGAAAGAAACCGATGAGATGACAAGGGTTTGGTAAACAAATCAGCAAGTTGATTGTCTGAAGCTATAAAACGAACTTGAAGAAATCCTCCAGCAACTGTTCTCGTACAAAATGATAATCCAACTCAATGTGCTTTGTTCTAGCATGAAAAACAGGATTAGAACTCAAGTATATAGCTCCAATGTTATCACACCAAAGTGTAGAAGAAGGAACATCAAAACCAAGTTCACCAAGAAGCGATTTTAGCCAAAGAAGCTCCGAAGTAGCGTTTGCAATTGCCTTGTACTCACTTTCAGTAGAGGATCGTGCTATAGTAGGTTGCTTCTTAGATAACCAGGAAATCAAAGAGGAGCCAAGAAAAATTGCATAGCCATTTGTGGAGCGCCGATCATCAAGGTCACCACCCCAATCACTATCCGTATAACAATGTAAAGCAAGAGATGATTGAACAGGAAAATATAAACCAGCTGATTCAGTACCTTTGAGATAACGCAATAAGCGTTTGAGGGCCTTCCAATGAATGTCAGTAGGGGCATGCATAAATTGACAAAGCTTGTTAACACTAAAGGCAATGTCAGGACGAGTGATAGTGACATATTGGAGAGCTCCAACAATTTTCCTATAATCATCACCTTGTAACAAAGGAGTGCCATTACATTTCGAGAGAGTGGGAGAAATAGCTATTGGCGTAGAACATGACTTGCAATCAGACATATCATGACGTTCCAAGAGATCCCCTATATACTTTCGTTGTGACAGAGTAGTGCCATGAGACTGAATATCAACTTCAATGCCAAGGAAATAGTGTAGTTGTCCCATATCTCGGATAGGAAATGCCCGTTGTAGATGAGAAATAAACTTAGCAACAAGCGAGGAACATGAGCCTGTAATAATGATATCATCAACATAAACAAGGATAAATACAACATGAGTGCCTTGTCGAAATATGAACAAGGAAGTGTCAGCCTTGGAAGCAATAAATTGAAGTGAATTAAGATAGTTTGTGAGTCGAGAAAACCAAGCCCTAGGAGCCTGCTTCAAGCCATAAAGAGAACGGTTCAATTTGCACACATAAGATGGAAATGCCAAATCAACAAAGCCCTGTGGTTGAGCCATATAGAGATCCTCAGTGAGATGCCCATGTAAGAAGGCATTGGCAACATCGAGCTGATGCATGGGCCACTTATGCATCGTAGCAAGAGCAATTATGAGTCGAATGGAAGTAGCTTTAACCACCGGACTGAATGTTTTTTGTAATCAACACCCGACTGTTGTGTGAATCCCTTAGCCACTAACCGTGCTTTGTACCTATCAATGGAGCCATCTGCTTTGCGTTTAATCCTGTAGATCCACTTATTGGCAATAACATTAGCATGCTCAGGTTTGGGAACTAAAGTCCAGGTGGAATTATCATGAAGAGCTTGGATTTCCTGAGACATCGCGGTTCTCCATTCACCATGTTTGGAAGCTTGTGAATAAGTGCGGGGTTCATGTTCAAGGAAATTGAGTCTAGATTTTTCTTTAAGAGCAACCAAGGCTTGGCGTTTGGATAGAGTTGAGGGACGTAACTGCATGTGATGAGTACGGAGAGGAGGTGAAGGCTGGGTGGTGTTGGGGTTATGAGGAGCATAAGTAGAGAGATCAACAACCAAGTTGAGGCCAGAAGGGGCAGGATTTATTGTGTTGGGGAAGGAGGAGGGAGTATGGCGATGAACAATAGGAGATGAAATGTGGCTTTTGCTAGTGGATGGGACTGAAGGGGTAGATGGAGATGAGGGTTGTGCAAGCGGTGGAGTGGTGCCTGATATATCAAAGAAGTAAAAGGTTGCTGAGGAGTAGGTGACATACCTGTAACCGAAGCGAAAGGAAGTTGTATGCTCAACCAAGGAGTGGATGAAGAAGGGACCGAAGTAGACATCTGTGGAGAGGACTGAGCTTGAGTGTGAAAAGGAAAGGAATGCTGATCAAATATGACATGTTTGCGAAATACACGCGATTGCTATCAATATCTAAACAAGTATAGCCAGCATGATCCGAGGGATTGCCTAGGTATACACATTTTTTACTACGAAATGAAAATTTATTTTTATGATAGGGACGAAGATACGGATAAATGGCACAACCAAAAATTTTTGAATCATCATATTTAGGAGGTTTGCCATATAACTTTTCATGTGGAGATTGATGTTGAAGAACAGGAGTAGGTAAAATATTTATGCAATTTACTGCTGTTCGAAAAGAGTAAGACCAATACCGAAAAGGGACATGAGCATGAGCAAGAAGTGTTAAACCTGTATCCACTATGTGCCGTATTTTTCTCTCAGAAAGACCATTCTGTTCATGTGTATATGGACATGCTATGCGTGCACTATACCCTCTCTAGTAAAGTACTTGTTTAACCGTTGAAACTCACCACCCCAATCAGAATGAAAAGCTTTTATCGAAGTATTGAATTGACGTTTAACATAAGATTCAAAATCAAGAAATACTTGAAAGACATCACTTTTATTCTTAAGAAAATAAATCCACGTAAATCTAGTGAAATCATCAATAAATAACACAAAATAACGAGAACCACTACTTGAAAGGACAGGAGATGGTCCCCAAACATCTGAATGAATAATCTGAAATGGAAAAGTACTAGTGTGTTCAACTAATGCTAAAGGAACACGAGCTAATTTTCCTAACTTACAAGAAGAACAACTATCAATAGCTGACAATTTAGATGAACCAGAGACAGAGAGATGATTATTATTGATTACTTTTGCAACCGTACGCTTTTGGGGATGTCCTAGACGTGCATGCCACTCAGTAAGAGAATTGGCTTCAGCATGAAGAGCTTGATGAGGAGGAAGAGATGGCAGCACATACAACCCATTTTCACTCCGGCCTTTTAACAGGATTGCCTTCGTCACCTGGTCCTTAACAAAGAAATGAGTCGGCCATAATTCAAAGAAACAAGCATTGTCAGTGGCGAATTTGTGAACGGAAAGTAGTGGTTTGGTGATTTTTGGAACATGAAGCACATTTTTCAATTTAAGTAATTTAGTAGAACATAGTGAGGGATAAGAGGTAGTACCCGTGTGGGCAATAGGAAGGCCTTGCCCATTTCCGACCAAGATCTGATCACGACCGTGATACGGTATAGGGTTCACAATGGAATGAACATCAGCAGTCATATGATTAGTGGCGCCAGTGTCGGGATACCAAGTGCCATAATACGGAGGCTGTGCAAATTGAGGTTGAGGGTGCATCGGTGGAGAAGTAGCGCGGAAAGAGGTCGGCATGCCTGATCCGTGCATTGCGATATGGGCCTGATTTTGAAAATTGTGTTGTTGCCGTGGAGCATATCGACGTCGACAACGATCAGCAGTGTGGTTGTTCAAACCACAGATTTGGCACGGACCACGGTTGCGGCGTCCCCTAGTTTGTGGACGATAGCCACTGGTATTGAGGCCAGATGAAGATGATGGGGCGAGGCATAATGAGGAAAAGCGGCCGGAGATGGAGGTGGCAACAGAGGACCATTTGACGAGCAGCAACGTGAGCTAGTGGTGGTTTGCATGCTGCGAAGTAAAATTTCATGAGCAATTAATTGACCGTGTAATTCCTGGAAGGTAACAGGGTAGGGCGTTGATTCAAGGCCGTGATAAGGCCGTGGTATTCAGATCCAATATTGCGATAGATAATCGCATTGAATTCAGCACTTGAAAGAGATCGACCAGCAGCTCCTAATTCATCTGCCAAGCTTTTTGCCTTTTGGAGATATTGAGAGACCGTCATATCATTTTTCTTCAATTCCTGAAGTTCGATGTGGATTTGTAATTGTCGGTTCTGAGATACAGAACCAAAGGCATTCGCCAATGCTGCCATGCGGAGTGGGCGGAGGTCATGCCAATCACATACGGGAAGACTTCTTCCGTGAGCGAGGAGAGGATCCAGGAGAGAAGCAGCTGATCTTTCTGAAACCATTCTTCATACGCAGGATTTGGGATAGTGAGGGTGGCATCCGTGGTGAGGGAAGCGTTTGGGAGGGAGTGATGATGGTGCCATCGATAAGGCCCATAAGTTTGTGATAATTAAGGAGGGGAAGAAACTGCGTTTTCCAGGTCAGATAATTATTGGAGGAGAGCTTGATGGAGAAGGTATGATTGGTGGTGGGAGCAGCTGTAAGATGAGGAGTAGCCATGGATGGTAAATACGTAAAGAAAAAAAAAATTAGTTAGCTCTTGATACCATGTGATGACACAGCAATGTCGAGAAGAGAGAACAAAACTATATGTATATTTCAAATATGATTACAGGAAACAGGAACTATATATAGAATTTACAATAAAAGAGGATAAAGATAACCTAACTAAATATTGTTATGGTAGAAGATAAATAGGAAGAATACTTATCCTAAATATATCTATACATATCTGAAATATATCTACTTGTATCTATCAACATATAATAGACTTATCACTCATCACTTATTTTTACAAATATAATAATAACTTATTAGTAATGACTAATGTGTTTTCATTAATTAACAAGTTTACACTTAATATAACAAATAATTAGATTTAGATTCATTTCCCAAATAATAATATAAATATAGTGTTGCGATGCAAGTGTGAGATTTGACAAATCCCTCATGAAAAATATGAGATTTATGTAAAGGGTTTATAAAAAGGAAGACCCATTAATCTAACACTTTAAGATTTTAGGTTATCAATGGTGTTAAACCCATTAGAGTATTTCTTTATAAGGTTCGTTTGAAGAATTTTTTTTTCTATTAAAGGCCTCCTTCTTTACTAAGAAATTGGTATCAAAGTTGATGATTTGATTGAGAAATCCCATGGTTGGCCCTTAATGTGGGGAGTAAAACCTAGCTTATTGTCGAGGTTTGAAAAATCCCACATGGAAATATGAGATTTATATGAAAGATTTATAAGGGAGAAGACTTATTAATCCAATACATATCATCTCTTAAATGGAATGAAAATGTTTCTTAAAAAATAGAAAAGAAAGAGCTATAGGAAATTTGGCAAGGCGGACACTGTTCCAAATAAGTTGCGTTGTTATAAATTTTGTTTTAAAAACATTTAGAAGAAACGTATTCCTGGTAATGAGTTGACATGTTGAACTCTTGTTTATCCATTAAAAATAATTTATCGTGTAAGTATATATACGTATATATGTTTTCAGTAAAGTCTGTAATCAATTTAAAATAAAGAAATTGTCATAATAATTAGAAATCATAGATAGTTTCCTATTTATATATATATATATATATCATGTGTCTTTGGTTATATTTTTATAAATACATATAAAGATATATTTATGTACAAATTTAGAGGTTTTTTTACCTGTTTACACCCTTAAAAAAATACGATAATAAGATATATATATATATAATTATTATAATGCTATTGTAAAATCACTTGTACGTATTCTAATATGAGTAGTGCATATCAAAGATGGGATTTAAGCTTGCTCTGTACAACTTAAAGTACACAATGTGCAGACATTGATCACATATTTGAAATGCAAGGATTATCTCTCTCTTTCTCTTTTTATTTTTATTTTTTTTAAAAGAAAAAATCCTCATCAATTATGAAAGTTTGAGTCAATCAAATTATTTACTTGGAACTTTTGTGTGTACTGTTAGAAGTCTTATATTTTAAATGCAATTTTACGAGTAAAACATCGATTAATTTTGTATAAGGTATATTGCATAAAAAGAAATTACTTAAATACAACAAATAGTTTTAATTATGTAAATATCGATGTAAAATCACATATAAGATATAAGATTTAAAAACTATAGTACATTGTGAAATCGAAAGTTAAAAATGCAATTTATGATAAGTGGAAAACAAAATTGTATCGTAAAATTATAACATGTAATTTATTATAAATGGAAAATTTCTATATTTTCACCAAAAAAAATATGGCATGTAAGATGTGTCAAAGTGAAAGGTAAGTCTAATCCCTTTACTAATAATATTTTTTAGAATAGGATTTAGAGCAATTAATTACCAATTACCAAAATGGACTACCAAAATTGCATATTAAACATGAAAAAACCCAATATCCAAGCAAATTGCATGTACAAAGTAGGAGCGTTAAGAAACTTGGCCCAGCATTTGTGCATTGCCAAGCTGCGAGAAACAAAGAAAGCATTCTCCTGTATGGTACATGCAAGAAACAAATAGATATATCTTCTACTTTTAGAACGCGAATCCCGTTGTATGACCTAAAATACATGTCAAACATGTGAATTTAGTAAGATATTTTAATAATTAATTTTAATCACAGTATTTTTAGCGAACAAATAAAAAAAATTATATTGAAAAAAAATTAGATATATCACATGCAAAAAAATAAATAAATAAAACCATATATTTAACATATAATTTTATGTCAATAATTATATAATTTATATTTACATTGCTCTATCCGGTCTCCTCTTATTCCATGAATCGCCCCGAGTGACAAAGCCCTGACTTTTGTAATCTAGCTGGCTGACGTGTTATGTTTTCATAACTTTTGTTCATATGAAATATATTTAATACATTACCACCTTTGTCTTTTCCTAAAATCCCCTGTATTTTAAAAGGTAAGAAATCCGTGCAAATCATATTTTATATCCACCTTACTTATACTATAATAATTTCCAAAACTTTAATTGGGCAAAAAAAAAAAATTTCCAAACTTTAATCTGCCATCACTCACCATCACCACCATCTACCTACGCATATACATAGAACTAAGAGTTTGCAGGCCTTGTCTCATGTTGTGTGTTTTCTCTTAGGATCAGCAGAATAATAATTATTCATAACATCCAATGGATTCCTTCATTATTAGCATGATTCAGAATTCACAAGAAGCTCCCCTGCTAACTTCCTTAGTTTTAGCGGGTGTTTTGTTGTTTTTCTGGGTATTATGCAAAGAGTTTGCGACTCTTCATAAGAGGAAAAATTCCCATCTTCCACCTTTGCCTGGTATTTACTATACTCCTTTTTTATTTTTTTCTTTTCACTTTGTTAATCCATTTTTTTCCCATTTTGCATGTTGTCTTTAGGTTTGATTTCGTTTTTTGCATGCAAAGAGGCTTTTACTGCCCTAGAAACCAAGATAGATATGGGTCGTGTCTGTTTCATGGAAAATGGTTTTTCAGACTATTTCTCAAATTTTTGTTAGATCCAGACTATATAAGCTTTTTTTTATTTACATGATACTCTGTTTCGTGATTGTTTAGATTTATGATTCTTTGAAAGAAGATAACAAAATAATCTTAATGTGGATGTTGTGGAAATTTTGCTGTTACAGAAATACCAGGATTGCCAGTGATTGGGAATTTGCTTCAACTAAAAGAAGAAACCTCACAAGACATTTACAAACTGGGCCGGGACTTATGGACCAATCTATTCCATCAGACTTGGTGCTTCATCTGTTGTTGTTCTCAATTCCAGTGATGTTGCTAGAGAGGTATATGCTTTCTTGTTCTGTTTTTGTTCCTCTGTTTTTTGTATATTACACTTCGTTTGTGGTACCCACTAAAGTCTTTCTCACTAAAACCTTCACAAAAAAGTTAGAGAAGAAATGACAAGAACACACCTTCTTTCTACATGAATCAACATATTTTAACTTTTGCTATCCTCAGGAACGTCCTAAAGTAAACATCAAATCCTGTAATGTAATGGCCTGCAATTTTATTTTTAGTGTGGTCTTCTATTCATTTTATTTATTTGTCGGGTAAGTGGGATCATATCAGCCAAGGCAAGTTGTTATGACTCATGAAAATGACCTTAATGATTAACATACTTGTCTGCTTGCCTTTTTCTCTTTCTTGTAGCAAAGACATGGTCCATTGGCCATGTCTAGCGCTTGATAACTTGAAACGCAAATTGGCCACATATATTGATGGATTTTAAGAGCTAGATGATGTAATTGGATTGGGTTTTTGTAAGGGTCCTATAAGCACTTTGGCCTTTTTAATTAAATTTACTTAGTTAAAAAATATGCAGCTTTCAAAGCACTTATTATTGTTATCATTGTTTGAGTCAAAATTGCTATCTCATTGATTTATCTCATAAATTATGTCATCTTGATGAACTTGGTTGCCTGTCCTACAAGTGCAATGAAGCTAGTTTATGTAATATATATAAGAACAAACTTTTAGATCATATAGTTGTGAAATTAAACACTGGCATGATGCGTGCCATATACTTATGGTTGGATGTTAATCTCGTGGCTATCTCTGCAATTTCCTTGTAATACTTAGGCAGCATTCCTGAAATATCCGATCAATTGTGGGTTTACATGCATTCTCTTAAGTAAAAAAGGTGAATGTTATGATATTTTCTTAATGGACCTGTCATAGAAGGATCAAAAAACTAATTTCATCAGAAGGATATATGTTAGAACAGATGAGCTTTTATCTTGCATGATGGAAAAATATCCGAACTGTGCTTTCATGGATGAATAGTGAAATTGGTTATATAATTCATATCTAGCAAATCCCTCTAACCTAATAATCACTGTAGCTTTTCCTTAATTAAATTCCACTTACGTTAAAAGAATGAAGCATAATCCTGGAAATTCACTGTGCATATTATGTTTTCATAGGCAATGGTAACCAGATACTCATCAATATCATCAAGAAAGCTCTCAAATGCCTTGCAAGTTCTTACTTCCAATAAATCTATGGTTGCCATGAGTGACTACAATGAGTTTCACAAGATGGTAAAGCGGTGTATACTTACAAATCTTCTCGGTGCAAATGCTCAGGTAATGTATTTGAATGGGAAAAATATTTTTCTGCCATATTTTTTCCTTTTTGAAGATATTCTATGTTCCTGTTGAGACTGTCAGAATGGTTTATAAAGCTAATTAAATTATAAAAGGCTTCAAGCTTCCATAGCAATAAACAAGTAATATAGGTAACGGAATTTGGAAGAGAAAAACAGATTATGATACGAGATACTTGCACAATCCTATTGAATAAAACATTTTCTATATTAATAGAGACTATAAATGTAAACATTCAGCTTGTAGATTCTGTAAAAAGACCAAATTCTTTCCTCAGAAATTCTTTTGATTGCCATGAAAAATGATGGATGGTCTGTGTAAATTTCAGTGGATTCTGATTTTGCAATTGTAGAATATGGGACTACGTTGAAATTCTTTTGTATTTTGCAGAAGCGACATCGCTGCCATAGAGACACCCTAATACACAATCTCACCAAAAAACTTCGTGCTGATATGAAAAGTTCCCCTGCTGAAGCTGTCAGATTTAGAAAAACATTTGAAAGTGAACTTTTTGGATTAGCACTCAAGCAAGTAAGCTTTCTTCTTGTCTCTAATGTATTATTACAATAGAATAAATTCTTTTGAACCAAAACAGAGCAACTGAATTAATTGCAGGCACTTGGGAGAGATGTGAACTCTGTATATGTGGAGGAACTTGGGACAACACTACATAGAGAGGATATATTCAAGGTTCTCGTGAGCGACATGATGGCAGGAGCAATTGAGGTGGACTGGAGAGATTTCTTCCCTTATCTCAAATGGATACCAAATAGAAGCTTCGACAAAAAGATTGGAAATTTGTCTTTCCGCCGGACAGCTGTAACAAAAGCCCTCATTAGAGACAATAGAAAGCTAATTGCTTCAGGAGAGGTACCCTTTTCTACCCACACCGTCTCCCTTTTCCTTTAGGAAGCCATTCTAACATGGAAATTAACCCTATTGCGTCCCAAAGCAGGAAACGAATTGTTATCTCAACATCTTGACGTCTGAAGCTTCACTATCTGAAGATCAAGTTGCGAATTTGCTCTGGGAAACAATCATTGAGACGTCCGATACAACTTTGGTCACAACAGAGTGGGCACTGTATGAGCTTTCAAAAAATAAACAGAAACAGGTTCATCCATATGTCTGGACCTCCTAATATCTTTATCTTATCTTGATCTCCATGTGGTTTGTTTAAATAGTTTGCATTTTCTTTTAGGATCAACTCTATCATGAGATTGAAAAGGCATGTGGTTCTGAAAGGATCACCGAGGATCACTTGTCCCGGGTGCCTTACCTGAGTTCTGTCTTCCATGAAACCTTACGAAAGCACAGTCCAGTTCCGGTAGTTCCACTTCGATATGCGCATGAAGATACTGAATTAGGTGGATATTTCATCCCTAGAGGAAGTGAGGTAGGCTGAGTACTTGTTAATGCATTCTGAATTATTACTGCACTGCATTACATTCTTAATTTATAAACCTATGGCTTACGCTATTATTGTAGATTGCAATCAACATATATGGCTGCAATATGGACATCAAACAATGGGAAGATCCCGAGCAATGGATTCCCGAGAGATTTATGGATGAGAAGTATGATCCAACAGATCTTTACAAGACGATGGCATTTGGAGGGGGTAAAAGGGTGTGTGCGGGATCTCTTCAAGCAATGCTCATATCATGTGGAGCAATTGGAAGAATGATTCAGGAATTCGAATGGCAACTCAAAGATGGCGAAGAAGAAAACGTTGATACAGTTGGCCTCACTACTCATAAACTCCATCCAATTCAGGCAATCTTGAAGCCAAGAAAACAATACTAAAGACAATCCGTTTGTCATTAAAATGTGGAGTCTTTCCAATGACATATAGTTAGCATGGATGAATAAGGTATCGCCTTTGCTTCTCTATTTGTGAACAATAATGTGTATGTAAATTGAGCTTTGCTGAACTCTTGGAATTTTGAAATAGGAATTGGAACGGAGGAGAGTGTGAGGGAAGAGCAAAGCTTCCAAAAACAACCCATGTTTATGTAATAATGAAAAGAGAGCAATGCTTGAGTTAAGTAGAGTGTTGATCAAATATTTCTACTAATGTTGCACCATAAAAAGATTCATAAATGGACACAATAAAAAATATAAATTTTTTACAAGGAATAAATTCCATGCGAGAAGCAAAAGTTTCTGCACAAAAAAAAAAAAAAAATTAAGCAAATGATAATTGTATTAAGGACCTATTTGGATGAATTTGTTCTTCATTAATATCTGTTTCATATCAATATCTAGTCAGTTAAATCGGTTTACAAGTAAAAATATCTGTTTTTATTCAGAGTTTTTCTTCAGTATCTCTTTTTGGCAAACAATTTATTTGAAAACTATAAGAAAAAAAAAATTGATTATACAGTATCAATCAAGTATCACATGCAATTTTCACTAAATAGAAAATCGCATTTTAATTGCATGCTACACTTATGAATTACATTAGGCTAATTTATACCAAATATGCAATGCAACTCGCATCTTTAAGATGCAATTTTGAATGGTATTTGCTTGCTCCTATCATATGAAATGTGATTTTCTTAAAAAGTGTAACTCGCATTTTAAAGATGTAATTTTATATGATTTATTGTAATTAATTTCATGTAAACTATGTCATGCTAATACTTTTTAGAAAAGTGGTATGTCGATGTTGCACTCTTTAGTTTGATTAAAAAGTGAGTAATAAAACTTACGTAGGATGCATATTGTATGTCCCGATAGGCATTTGGAATGCTTAATTTACTGATACATTATTCTGTAATGATAACGTGCTAAGTGTTATTAATTTTATTTTAGTCGTTTTATACTTTTGCTGTTTATAATAAATAATACATGGCACCTTATTATTTATCAAGACAATTATGTGGAAGTTATTACGGCACAGTGAATATTCGTCCTGTTAGGTAGTTCCTCAGAGAACTAGTTCAAGACTTATAGATTTCATACTTTAATAATATAAAATCTATTTTTTAATAATAGTAGTAATCATTCAAATTCAAAAATTTAAAAATAATAAGGATCTATATATTAAAAACAACACGTATAATATCATACAATGAAGAGTTCAAATATAAAAATAACAAAACAAATGAAAATTACTTAGCATTGGGAAATTTTTTTTGTACACCATATTTGCATTGTTAAAAAAAGTTACACATTATCATGTGATACCTGTTAAATATTTCATATTCTTTCTTAAAAAAGAATATCGTTAGACTTTTCTTCAGATAAATTTATTTGGATTTTTAACATAATAAAACTATATTCAAAATCTTTATGAAAAAAATACTTCAGATTTTTTAACCAAAAAAATTGTCTTTGAATTTTTTAAATAAATAAATATTACACAAATACATTAAATAAATCATAACAATAACCAAAAAAAAAAAAAGAAAGAGCAAATGCATTATCATCACTAATACGACAATATATTAAATAAGCTCACAAATCCAATAATATCCGTTAAATAAACATCAACAATAAGAATTGAGATAAAAGAAAATAGTTTTTTATGGAACGTAGTAAAAATAATAACATCGTAAATAATTTTTGAACAAAAGATAAACATATAATTATCTAGTATCAACGTAATAAAATAAAATTAATATAATAAAAGTTATAGATAAAGATAGCTCAAATTAGGCTGGTCATACCGAATCGTCCTCGAGCCTACCCTGGCAAAGCAAGTCTGACCCACTATGGTCCAGGTCCAAGCCAGGTTGGACACAAGAGCACGGACCCAATGAGAGCTTAAGGGTGCTTAAAAAAAAAAAAAAAAAAAAACTTAAAGTCACATCATGCATTTGGAAAACTTTGAAGACAGTCAAAGGCATGCATTTGGCCATATGGTTGAATAGCGCTTCGTGGAAAAAGTAAAGGCATGCATGCATGTTTCAACGGTTGAATAGCGCTCCTTGGTAACTAGCACAAAACAGTGAAATTGTGAAAAGCTGGAAAGGATATTGATTGCTCCTGCCACATGCATGCAATTTCGTTTTGGGTTTTGGAATTCTTTCTAATTTTGCACTTAATCTTTCATTTTATAAAAGAAAAAACAACCTAGTCTGGACTATGGGACCCATTCTATAGAATCAACAAGTCCATGAATCTAAACCGTCTAACCCACAAATCGGGATGGTTATGAGTCTCTAAATGTTTGGTAAGGATGGGTGCAGTACGGTTTGGTCTGATTTATTCCTCAAACCAAACTGAACCTAAAATTACACAGTTCGGTTATTTTTATAATATCGAACCTATCCACGCAATTCGATTTGCTAATTTTCAAATCTAAAAAAAAAAGAAAAAAACAGTTTGGTATACGGTTTAAACCTTATATCAAAAAGAGAATTTTCATTTTTTTTTCATTTTAATAAAAAAAAATCAGTGAGCTGTCTTCCTATTTTTTTATATTTTTAAAAAGCTAAAATCACAAGTTGTTGAAATCAATAATTTTAACATTTAGGAGGAATTCGATTCCACCATTAGATCTCAAATCGTGATTTTATTCTAATTTTGTTAATGGTTATTATTTTAATTACTTTTTTATCTACATATATTTATTATCTATATTATACATATGATTCAGGTTTAAAAAGATTTCAATTTTATTTCATTTCAACTCAATGGTTATTGTTGTAGTTACTTTTTTATCTCATATATATTTGTTATCTATATTCAATATAAAGGGAATTTTTTTCATAAATTTTACCATATACTCATTTTAGTGCATTCCCTTTTTTTTTTTTCCCTACCACCACTCTATATGACATAAGTCAATTGGAATAGATATAAAATTCCCATTAAAAAAAACATTTAAGTAATCATGGAATATAAAAATGTCATACACACCACTATAAGAATTAAATTATCATAAAATGCTAATACAAGATGGTATAAAGCCTACATAAATATATCTAAAAAATTATCTCACTACAAATCAATATTTTTAATTAAAATTTAGCTATCAATAATAGAGGGAAAAATAATAAATAGTTCAATGCATACTCATATCTCAATAGGAATGTATTAAAGCTTTAAAAAGAATTAATACCTATAAATTTCATAAAACATGTAAAATCTCTCATAAAAGAAATCTTCAAATAAAACTAATATTTATTTGGTTCATCAATCAATTATTTTCATATACAATATATGTATAATTTCAAGTGGTCCTTATAAATGCACATTAATAGGAGGTTACTTTTTTTTTAAGGTGAAATGATTTGATTCGGTTCGAACTGTGCAATTCAGTTCATGACTCTGAATCGAACCCCGAAACAAAACTATGAACCGAACCTTTTGAAAAAAAAAAAAAGTTCGGTTCTATCCATATACAATCCTTAAAGAAAATATGAGTTTATTTTTCTTTTTGAATATATACATTCCTATAACACATGTCACATTAAGGCCATGTTCCTATATAAAATAGAGGACTACATTGAAGTAGTCATTGATTGAGTTAACATGGACCACTTTACACTATGTTTGGTAAAAGAGGAATTTCACTTTTTATTTGTTTTGGAAACAAAAGACAAAGGAGAAGAAAAATGAATATAATATTTTCCTCGTGTCCCACAACATAGTTGTCTCCTCCTAAATGAAGAGAATTATGAGGAAAAGGGGCAAATTTTTTTTAAATTATTATCATATCTTTCTTTTTTAATTATTTATTATCCTTTATAGGCATACAAGTAATTCATTTTCTTCTTCTTCATTATCTAAACACATAAAAGGATTTCAGAATAATTTCTCCCATCCATTTTCTTTCCTTTCACAATCCTTCCTTTCTAATTCATTCCATCTTTCCAAACAAAGCCTTAATGTAGCTCTCTATTAAGGTAAGGACATTGTACTTATCTAGAGTGTTGCACAGGCCCAATCCTACAATAGTAAAGGTCAACATGGTCTATTTGGTTCAAAAACCAAAGCAGAACCTCTGATTCACTATTATGAAAAATAGGATCTAGAACTAAAACTATGGGACCAATCCAATTCTTGATTTTAGGAATGGTTAATTCCCATTAGTTTGGTTCCAATTTCTCTATAATTAGGACTCGTGATATATAAAAAGAAAACAAACAATCTACTCAATTTAAGTAAACAAAATGTAAAACATATCGAGCTTAAAAATAATTACCTTTAGCCCATTTATTAAAAGTATTCTTAAAGTTGTATATTTACTTATACATAAGCACATCCACTTTTCGTTGTAACATTAGCAACAAGAGACTATAAAATATTCAAGACATAAGAAAGTCCACACAAAGATAAAATAAGCCTCACATTATTGAAAAAAAGAATTCATTTTATTTAAAGATCTATATAAATCCAATAACACATTTTTTCCTGTATTTTTTATTTGTATTGTTATACACATTAAATTCCTTGAATAAGAAATAAATTTTCACTTCACGTAAAAATAGTTTAAATACTTATTTCTTATTTATATTTATCTTATATTTTCTTTTCTTTCCTTTCTCATTTTGTTAAATTTTTTTTCATGAACTTATTGGTTCGACTAATTTTCCAACCGATTCTTGAACTAAAAGGTCATGACTAGGTTGTGCTATTTAGAATAGCTAAACTTGCAAGTCTTTCGCCAGTTCAAACTTACATTCATTAGGACAATTCTCGATTCAAGACTCATGGATAGTAAGTCGGATCAATTCCTAATTCAAAACCAACCATGATGCGTATATGCAATAGTCTGCAATTAAAAAAAATGGACAAATAGATAATCAAATAAGAGCTGTTTTAATACAGTCCATATTTCTATGCTAGGGATGTAGATTTTTTAAAAACTTTAAAATATAGTTAATTCGGTTTTGTTCAAAATAAATAATAATTTTCCTCAAAATATGCTTAGGGTTATAATTCGTCAAGTTTAACTTTCGTTACTTCATATAATTTGTAAATATCGCTAAAAGCTTGTAAATGCCGATAAATTTGTTACAAAATTGTAAAGTAGGACGGTAATCTGACTTGATGTTTCGTAATTTAAATTTAATGCACTTTGTTAATCTCCAACTCACAAGTCTACTCTATATTGTACAACTTTGAGTGAATATGTAATTAGGCACTCTCAATTATAAAATTGATCAATTTACTACCTGAAAGAACTTTTCTATTTTTTCATTTCAAATAAAAAAATTTTATGAACTGTCTTCTCCTTTTTTTTCCTATATTTGGAATCATTTTTTAAAAACTGAAATCACAATTGGTTGAAATCAACAATTTCAACATTTAGAAGGAATTCGATTCTGCCATTAGATCTCAAAATCGTGATTTTATTCCAATTTTATTGATGTTATTATTTTAATTACTTTTTTATCCTACATATATCTATTATGTATATTTATTGCACATATGATTCTGTTTTAGAAAGAATTCAATTTTATTTCATTTCAGCATAATTAATGGTAATTGTTGTAATTACATTTTTTATCTCATATATATTTATTATCTATATTTAATGTAAAGGGTATTTTTTCATAAATTTTATTATATACTCATTTTCGTGCATTCTATTTTTTTTTTTTTCAATGACCACTTCATATGACATAAGTCATTTAGAATAGATACAAAACTTCCATATATATATATATATATATATAACATTTAAGTAGTCATAGAATATAAAAATGTCATACACACAACTACAAGAATTAAAACAAGATTAAGACGTGCTTTTATCCATCACTTATTTTTTCATTTGATTAAATTATCATAAAATACTAATACAAGATGGTATAAAACCTACATAAAATATCTAAAATTTATCTCACTGCAAACCAATATTTTTAATTAAAATTTAACTATCAATATGTAGAGGGAAAATTTATAAAATAGTCCTATGTAACTCATATCACAATAGGAATGCATTAAGGCTTAAAAAGAATTAATATCTATAAAATTTGATATAATATGTAAAATCTCTCATAAAAGAAATCTTCAAATTAAACTAATATTTATTTTATTTATCAATCTAATTGTTTTAATATACAATATATATATATATATATATTTAGTGGTGCCATATAAATGCACATTAATAGGAGGTTACCTTTTTTTTTTTTTTAAGGTGAAACAATTCGGTTCTGTTTAAACCATGCGGTTCGATTCACGAACCACGAATTGAACTATGAAACAAACCTTTTGAAAAAAATAATCAAAAATTCGGTTCGATCCATATGCGGTCCTTAAAGAAAATATGAGTTCTTTTTTTCTTATGAATATATACATTCCTATAACACGTGTCACATTAAGACCATATTCTTATAAAATTAGAGGATTGCATTGAAAGCAATCCTTAATTGACTTAACATGGACCATACTTTACACTATGTTTAGTACAAGAGAATTAAGAATGAATGATTGGAAGGAGAGAAAGAAGGGGATTGAATTTCATTTTTTATTTGTTTTGGAAAGAAAAGACAAGGAGAAAAAAATGAATATGATATTTTGCTTATGTCCCACCATATTTTTGTCTCCTCCAAAATGGAGAGAATTATAAGGAAAGGGGTCAATTTTTTTTAAATTATTATCATATCTTTCTTTTTTAACTATTTATTATCTTTTATGGGCATACACGTAATTTATCATCGTTATACCTTACTTTTTATTTTATAATATATATATCAATTCATTTTCTTCTTCTTCATTACCCAAACACATGAAAGTATTTGAGTTCTTCAATAATTTTTCTCCTCCATTTTCTATCCTTCACAATCCTTCCTTTCTAATTCATTCCATCTTTTCCAAACAAAGCCTTAATGTAGTTCTCTATTTAGGTAGGGTTGTTGTACTTTCTAGTATGTTGCACAGGCCCAATCATGCAATAGTAAAGGGCAACACGATCTATTCGGTTCAAAAACCAATGCAGAATCCCCAATTCCCAATTCTAAAAAATAGGATTTGGAACTAAAACTATGAACCAATCCAATTCTTGATTTTAGGAAATGTGGATTCTCATAGTTTAGTTCCACTTTCTCTATAATTAGGACTCGTGATATATTAAAAAAAACAAATAATCTACTCAATTTAAGTAAACCAAATGTAAAACATATCGAGCTTAAAAGTAATTACCTTTAGCCCATTTACTAAAAGTATTCTTAGAGTTGCATATTTATTTATACACAAGCACATCCATTTTTAGTTGTAATGTAAGCAACATGAGACTACAAAATATTCAAGATATAGGTAAGTCCCACACAAAGATAAAACAAGCATCACATTGTTGGAAAAAAAATTCATTTTATTTAAAAGTCTATATAAATCCAACAACATATTTTTTTCTGGTATATTTATTATTTGTATTGTTATACACGTTAAATTTTGTGAATAAGAAATAAATTTTCACTTCACGTGAAAATAATTTAAAGATTTGTTTCTTATTTGTATTTATCTTTTTATTTCTTTTTTTTTCCTTTTTTTTAATTTTTTTGCATGGACTTATTGGTTAACTACTTCTCTAATCGACTCTTGAACCGAAAGGTCATGAGTCATGCTATTTAGGATAGCTAAACTTGCACATCTTTCACCAATTTGAACCTACATTCATTGGGCGAATTCTCGATTCAAGACTCATGGAAGGTAGGTCAGGTCAATTACTAATTCAAAACCAACCATGATGTGAATATGTAATAGTTGGCAATTAGAAAAAAAATAGATAAATAGATAATCAAATAAAAGTTGTTTTACTGTAGTCCATATCTCTATGCTAGGGATGTGAATTTTTCAAAAACTTTAAAACATAATTGATTTGGTTTTGTTGAAAATAAATCATAATTTTCCTTAAAATATGCTTAGAGTTATAATTCGTCAAGTTCACCTTTCGTAACTTCATATAATAACTTGTAAATATCGTTAAAAGTTTGTAAATGTCGACAAATTTGTTACAAAATTGTAAAGTAAGAGGGTAAGATGACTTGATGTTTCGTAATTTAAATTTAATGCACTTTATTAATCTCCAACTCACAAGTCTATTCTAAATTGTTCGAAAACAACTATATTTATTCTTGTAAAATCTTTATGCATGATAGAAATCATAAATGCACTAATATTTTGTAAAAGTATTAATATCACCAAAGATACATGAACTTTGAGAAAATATGTAATTAGGTACCTCAACTATAAAATTGGTCTATTTACTATATACCAATAATACCTTTATTGGTATATACTATTATATACTATTATTCTACAAGGCATAAAACATAGGAAT
This sequence comes from Combretum micranthum, assembly GCA_024138025.1. NCBI lineage: Eukaryota > Viridiplantae > Streptophyta > Magnoliopsida > Myrtales > Combretaceae > Combretum > Combretum micranthum. Next base: position 47,099 of record JAMXBD010004158.1, read on the forward strand.
TGTAGAATTGGAAATAACAAAAACTTTTTCTTCCTCATTAATGGTTCTAAGCTATTGAGATTCTACATGTATAAAACTGGAAATTGCAACATTCATGCCCTATGTATTGACTAAGACAAAAAGAAAAAAAAAAAAAGAAACAAAACTCTCAAAATCTTGCAACACCAATTGGAGAAAGAATATAAATATTTTTTTTTCTAATAAATTGTTTATTTTTTCTTAATACATTTGTGTACAGTTGTAAACCCCGGGATTTTTTTTCACATTAGTATCCAACTTCATAATAGATTATATAAACTAGATAATAGATTTAGATTCTGATTGAAGTTAATAATAGGATAATATTTAGATTTTTGGATAAATGAAAGATTTAGGAACCGAATAAAGAAATTCTTTAATCCTAGTTAATACCGAAAACGAGATCTTGTATCTTGAATAATAATTCAAGATATGATCTAAAATTTAAACCCAAAAACCTAGTATCAAATAGATTTAAATAGAAAATATGAATATAGAGATCAAATGATTATTTTTGATCTCGATAATGATTCGAGATTAGAATAACAAGTAGTAATGATTTATATTTAGACTTAAACCCTAATTTCGAGATCCCTAATTAAATTTAAAAGCTACTAATAAGAATTTATGTTTAGTATCAAAACTAAAGATATAAATATAGTTTAATTTTTGTATTAAGTCCAATACTGCATAAATGATTATTTATGCTCCTAAACAGAAAACGTGATCCAAAAATAAACCGTTAGGATTTTTAAATACACAACGAAAATATAAACTGATGAATAACTCAAAATCTAAACTTCAAATAAATAATCGGATCATGCTTTTGTTCTAAACCGAGTTTTCTTAAGCTATCGGAGCCTGAAACAAAAATTGACCCAATGAGCTTAAGAAATCCAAATCGCGGGAGATAAAATTATACGAATAATTAACTACATATATAACCTAAATTTGTGGTATTTGAAAATCTAAGTGTTTTATACAACTTTATACCCATATTTTTGTACAAAAACTTACAAATATTAGCTAATATATACCCGTATAACTCGTTTAATTAACTCAAAACTTAATTAAATAATAAACTAATATATATATATATATATATGTTTGGCTGCTGTTTCGGTGGAGATTGTGTTGGAGAAGAGAGAGCCGGATTTATGCTCAATAATGCATCCAAAATTTCAACAAAAGCAACCCAAGGACAAATCATGGAATGCCACCTCAACCTAACATTTAATGCAGTGAAAATAACAGCCTAAGGAGGATGAAATTGGAGGAAAATTCGGAGGAGCAGCCGCAGCACCATCCTTCTTCTCCCTATTATATATGTAATAAAGGACCTTAATGAAGAACAAACAAAACCTATTCATTCCAAGTCCCACAGCACGAAATAAACTCCCAAATATCAACCAAAACGAATCAAAAACAGAAACAAACAGATCATAAAACACAAGCTCGGATCAAAGGAAAAATAAAGCCAAAACCCTCAAAAACGAGCTCAAAGGTAAGTTGAGGTAACTCGAGTTATTTTTGTCCAAATCTAAGCTTTGTATCTGGCTTATAATCATCTTAGGAACTTAATAAACACAATCACAAGCTTCGGATTACATCAAACGAGCTCCAACAAGGTAATAATCTCAAACCCTAGCTTTAAGTTCCAAGAATCGAAATCTATATATTTATGTTTTTAAACGTGTTAAAAGTTGTTATATATCTTATATATAATATATAAACTCTTAGAAGTAGTTTAAGTAAGTTTTTAACGTGTAAAAATCAAAGGAAAAGAATCGAACCGAGGAGGAAGTTGATGAATAGTGCAACGCTGCCTCAAGGCTGGCAGTGTAAACGTTGTACGCCGACGGCTTACATGGATAGGCCGGCGGCTTATAGGCGGCTTATACTCAAATAGAGGCTACGTAAAATAATTTCATGTAAAACATGAACGTAAGCCGCTACCTGAGATCTACGACGGCGTAGGGCCGGCGTACGTTGAAAGCTGATAGCTTTCAACACCGGTGCACTCGATATTAAATTTTTTTTCTTCAAAATGATTTACACCGGCACCTGGAGATATAGGCCGGCGGCCTTGAGCCGGCTTACAGTTAAAATTTCTCCAACGAAAGTTTTTTTTTACCTAAACCGAATTTATATATATATATAATATATCTACTAAGTATGTATATATGTATGTTATATAAATATGTATTAGATAGTGACTATAATACAAGTATTTAAATCTATTTAGAATTAATACTATTAACTTTTGGAACCCTAGAATTACGAAAATATTTAGTGTTAATTAAAGTAATATTAGTCTAATATTTGTTCTAAACAAATAAAATATAAGAATGGAAATTGAAAAAGGTTAATTTCTTGAGTAATATGACTTCTAAAAATAACCAAACAATTATGTAAGATAAAATAGGAGAAACACGACGATACTAGAAGTAATATCGAGTCTAGGACACAAAGCACATATAGGAATTTAGCTAGATTGTATTAATAAATATTTTTGTTTTAAATAGGTGAATTTGACTCATTAGAGGATCTACCAGCAGATTATTACGACTGAGTCGGTATGAGCAGGTGAGTAATTCAGTCATATTGTACTGGTTGTGATTGTAAATAGTCGAATATGTAATGCAAGATAATCAAATGAATGTTTGTTGAAAGTATGATATGATCTATTGTATGATTGTTAAATATCTTTATACAAGCGATAACGCAATGGTTGTGTGTTGCAGTAGTATAATGATGATTGTATGTAATGTATGGTCACCCCGAATTTGATTAAGAATTATGGACTTAACAAAATAATATGAACATGCATTGCACGAATTGCATTATTGCATATATGGTTGTGACAGCCTGCTACGTATTAATATTTCGTATCTCTGTTTTTGCTTGGTTGATCCAATGTGTGAGTTTTCCAAGGTTCTCTTTGGTCTTGTGGTCCTATGAGGAACTAAAAGGCACCGAAAAACGTCGTCCGTAGAATCGCTTTGAAATGATTAATACTCTAAGGGGATTGTAGGAGATGGTTTGTTCAATCAACTATATTCAAAGTGATAATATTAAAACGAGAAATCGTTGATTCTCCTGTGTACTTAGTCTCTCTGGGCAGGTGGTCATTGAATGCTGTTCTTCAACCCATTAAAAAGAGGGCATAAATCTTTTTCTTGTTTGGATTCTAGATCATCCAAACTTGTATCTATGCATATGGTTGAGTGCTCGCATTGTATATGATTTGTTAATGACTTGTGTGATGTATGGTATGTCCTAATTATTCACTGAGCTGTGTTTCGCTCATACACCTACAGTTTTTTCAGGTTCACTTTACGACCCTGTTAGTTACATCCAGGAATATGGCTCTGGTAAGGGCTTTGAAGCTAGAATTCTAGATTTATTTTAGTTTGATGGTTATGTACTATTAGAGTAGATTATTTAGTTGTATATTTCAAAGGAGCTATATGGTTTGTAATAGTTTGTAATGGTTATTCACTAAATCATTTCTCTCATATATTTGTTATTTCTTATCAAGCAACTTAAAAGATCTTGTTGTTTTGAAAACCTGTCATTCTCTGAAGGTAATCTAGTGATAATATTCAAGTGTAACTTATTTATTACTACTAGGGTACCCTCGGGGCGTGACAACAGTAGCACTTCTAAACATAATAAGATGCAAAATTGAAAAAAATGCAAGATGATTGTGAGCATTCTTTGGCTTCTTATGGGGAAAACTTCTTGATACGAATGTGCATTAATTAAACAATCACCACTAGCACATTATGTTAGGTTCAATCCCCTTCAAATGTTACTAATCATCAAGAAATTATAGAGACAACTATGACTTTCTACAATTTTATATCCCTTTCTGTTTAAACAATTACACATATTTAAAATTAAACATGGGAATTCAAACCCATAATGTAATTACACTATAGATAAGGAAATAGGAAACCCTAGTGTACATATATTGCAAAAAAGTTTAGAAGAAAAATTGATGATATTACTTTAAAGTTAAAGAGTGATTGAACTCCTTACCAATACCATGATTACAAATCCTGCATGAAAGAGTTTGTACATAACAGAGTCACGAAGTGTAGATGGAAAAAAAAAAGATGAAATTAACTTAATGCAAAAGAGTGATTGAATTCCTCACTAATAGCATGATCAGAAACCCTAATCAAATTAAAGAGGGGAGAGGGAGTGGCCGGTGCAATTCATGAAGGAAGGAGAGAGAGTGGATGAAAGGATCTTGATATTACCTAATCAAACTCCCCATCAACAGTTGAGTGAAAACCCTAGTGCGAAGAAGGCAGTTTAGGAGAGTGTAAATAGCGGCAGAGAGAGTAAATGAAGAATGCAGATGAAGAGAGAATGAATTCTTAAAAACAAAAAAAAAAAAGGAAAAAATAGATATACATATCTCCTTATGTTTATCAACTTGGGGCAGCAGTTACAATACGGGAATGAAAATACATCGCCTTTTTTAATGTTGGTAGCAAATGATGAATGTGTTACTGAACTTTCATATCCACATACCTTACTTAATCTATAGAATTTTTTTTCAACCTTTAAAGTGATTAGACTGCCTATAATAGATGAGCTATCATAGAAAAGCCATTTTTAATCAAAGAAAACCAATAGAACTAGAAATCTTAGCAACACATGTGTTATACAGTCCACGAGAGAGCATATGGCATTTGTATTATCTAAACTAGGACAAGTAATAAAACCAAGACTCTGTTGTCATGCTTTAGGAGTCCCTAACATTAGAAATGGTCTTAAGAGGCGAGATATGAACTTGTAAAAGACAAACTCTGTTGCTTCAAAGATTGCATAATGTTCGCACTTGTCAACCGTGTCATATGAATCATTAAAAAATGAACCACTAAAATGGTTTGCTTGGTTGTATAGCGTAGTTTTTCTATTCAATTAATTGTGAGAATCTAAGGAAAAAAATAACAATGGAAACATATAACAATGAGTACCTTGTAGGAGCAGAAAAATTAAAATTCAAGTGCTTGATGTACCTATTGGAAATTTGTTATCTTTTGTTAAGGTAGTCAAGAACTATGATGGTGGACCATAAGATTACCATGTCTCTTTAATGGCATAATAAAGGAATGAAATCATATAATTGGGGACTAGGCCAATTATGGAGTTAGGAACTCAAACTTCTAGCAAGTGTATTGTTAAGATTACCATGTCTCTATCTCTTTTTTAAAGAAAAAAAAATGCTCACATGCCAATCCAATATCTTAAATACAATTTTTCAATGGTAGAAATTTAAGAATTTTGCATATCTTAAATGCAATTTTTCAATTATAATAGTTTGAGTTATCATATGATTTACTTGCAAGTTTTATGTGTATTGTTGTAAGTCTCATAGCTTAAATGTAATTTTATGATTAAAGCATTGATTAATTTTGTATAAGGTAAATTGTATAAAATAAATCACTTAAATACAACAAATAGTTTTAATTATATAAATACTAATGCAAAATCATATGTAAGATATCATATTTAAAAATGGATAAATTACATGTAAAGACCCGACCCATTAAATCACGAGATTTAGAGTACCGAGTCCCCAATCACATATAAAATTTTCACATTATATATAAGGTTGTCCTAAAACTAACAGTTTATGAGGTTTGTTTGATCAAGTCTACTAAAACTTTATAAACAACCTTTAACAAAACAAGATTGCTAATAAAGGTAATCTATACATATATATACATCATATGTACAAAGTTTAGTGTCAATAAAAGATACTACAAAATTTACAAGTTTTTCTTAGTACAAAAGATAATCTAAAGAGATCTTAAGGTCTATTACACTTAGGCTTATCTAACAAGCCTTCTATATAGAGAATTATGCTTCAAACAAAAGCTTCTCCAAAATTCAAAGGTATTCGAGTCCTACTCGGCCCACTCATCCATAAATTACTCAAAATCTAACCCGTATCCTAGATCATCATATAACTCATCGTCATTACCTGCAAAGCAACAAAAGTGAGCCAAAGGCCCAGTATGTAATAAAAAACACAAGAACAATTTATCAAACAGACTTAAATCAATTGAAATGTATCAATGATCAAGTCATTATCTTATTAAGTTTTCTTTTACAGAACAACAGGAGGGTATTCGAACCCTAGGATCACGCTTTGGGAATTTAGGGGTCCTGAGTAACAGCAGCTGCTCAGGGGGTTGATATAAGCAGTCCGAATACTTATATCTCATATATCTATTACATAAAGAAATAGCTTCATTTAGGGTTCAAAAGCTGTTGCCTGACTATACTTAAACTCAGTCCACAACATGAGTCTAGTTCATAAGTTCCCATAAACTTTGAACTAAACCATGGTATTTCCCCCTAAGTTTAAGCAAACATTACTCATATACTATTCTCCCCATCGGCTATCCACTTAACCAAAAACATATCGTTATTGCATCATAGTGTACCATTGCATCATGGTAAAGTCATGGCATCGTGACTTAGGTTAAGTGACTAACTAACATGTCATTGCATCATGATAAGTTTGCTGCTCCTCGGATAAGATTAAACAGCATAATAGACATCTAGTTCATCAAAGCATTAAGCCGAATTGAATCAAATCAATTTAAGAATGCTTAGTCTTAGTATACAACAAACATGATATTGCATACCTGTACCCAATAATGTATTACTATATTCACTCGAAGGGGGAATAACCGAAGAATCTTTAACTGAAATAAGAATATCAAATAAATCAATAATAGAACGTGAATTTATATATATATATATATATATCACAATCCTAGGTTAACTATACAAGGAGATTCAATAAACCTAACATATAGTTTTAACATCTAATTCATACATAAAAACATGTTTATTTAGCTTGTAGATTCATTAGAAGATCATATATGAAGTAAAGGATGACAATTGAAGAAGTTTGAATTTGTAAAACTCAGTAAATATGTGTCTTTCTACACAGGCAAAATTGGACTGAACACCGGCATCGTTGGAATTATACACTGGCGAGGTTAATCCCGGCGTTAAAAATTTTGATTATGTTCGCATTCAACACTGCCTCTACGCCAGTGGTTTGAAGCCCTAGTGGCCGCGTACAATTTGAAAAATAAATGCTGGCCAATTTTCCTTACAAAAGCTGGTGGCGTTTTAAGCGACTTTAGAAAAATTGGTTCTTATCACATTCAACACCGCCTCTATGCCAACGGCGTTGAAGTACTAGATGCCGGCATACGCTCAAAAACAGACCTATTCAAAAAGTGTTTTACTTCCCCTATTTTACACTTTGAAAAATATAACATATAACACTTTCAATCCTTCTTCAAACACATATTTAACTTCATATACTATCCTTTATCCACAATAACCAATCCTAGCAACTTTGAACTTCAAAACAACACATCAAACTACTTCATTTACATTAAATCCTTTCCTACTCTACACTTCAACTTCAACTACTCAAATCAACTTCACTTCTCCCCAACACCTCTCACTACTCCTATATTACATAAACAAGTTCACATATCAATAAAACACAACCTAACATAGATATCAATGTATAAAACCATATAACTCAAAAGATATTAACTCATCCTACCATAGGTTTCACACATATACTACAAGAAAGGAAATAAAACAAAAGTTTATACTAGCTTTGACTTCTATGTAGAGGCTTTGGCTTGGAGAGATTTTTCAATCCAAAAGCTTGATATTGGTTTTTGGTTTAGGGCTTATGGTTTGAAGAAAAGGAAAATAGAAAGGAAAGAAAAAGAGGAAATTCGTATAGGAAATGAGGGCTGCCAAAAGAGGAAATATTTGATCAAATTTTGACTCATTATTATCTTAAGTTTGACTTTTGAGGATATAAGACTTAGGTTTAAATTTGGCTTAATTTGGAGTTCATTTGGGTTTAATTTAGCCTTGAAAAATAGGTTTAACTTTGTAAAAATCTGTCAACAAATTCTTAAGCATAACAAAAGTTGTTTAAAAAATTTTAAACATAACACATACATATTAATTCATAAAAGACACAAACATTAATTACACTATACACACATTAATATACATAAATAATAACATTAATAAAATACACATAATATCAAACCTATTTCAAACCTATTCTACACATTCATTTTCATGAATCAAAATTACTTCAAACTTAATATCTAGAACTAATATTGTATTCACATGCAATTTTAATTATTAAATAATTTAGATTATTTCATTATATTAAAAAGCATCAACATTTAGTAGTAAGTTCATTTAAATTATTAACATTTTAAGTGGTTAAAAAGAGGTATCAATGTTTGGGGATAACTTCATTTAAGGTATCAACGTTTTTTTAGCCAAAAAAAGTATCAACATTTTGAGTGGTTAAAAAAGGATATCAACGTTTGGCGAAATGACTCAAATAAGGTAGCAATAATTGACCATTGATTGAAAATTAGGAGATTTAGTTGAAAATTAATCTAAACGTTTATATTTCAAATGAATTTTACAAAACATTGATACCTTATTTGATACACTTTGTCAAACGTTTGTATCTTTTTTGAACTATTCAAAACATTGATACCGTAAATGAATTTACCTTTAAACATTGATACCTTCTAGTGTAATTTATTAATTTGAAAACTATTGTATGTTGCAAAATCGTATGTTAAAAATTAAATTAGTATAAATGCAAAATAAAATTGTATCTTAATATAACATGTAATTTATTATAAATGGAAAGTTTTTGTGTTATCACAAAAAAAAATAAAAATAAAAACACAAATACCACTTGTAAGATGTGTAAAAATGAAAAGTAAGTCTAGTCCCTTTACAAAAAAACATTTATTAGAACATGATTTAGATTGACTTAATTACCAATAACTAAAATAAACTCCCAAATCGCATATTAAACATGAGAAACTCAATATCCAAACAAATTACACGTACAAAGTAGGAATTGTTAAGAAATTTGGCCTAGCATTTGTGCATTGCCAAGCTGTGAAAAACAAACATGCTAATAATTTTAAAGAGAATGTGAACCCCGTTGTATGACATAAAACACATGTCAAACATGCAATTTGGTGGGCTATTTTAGTAATTAATTTTAATTACGGTCTATTTTAGCACATAATTTTAAAGAGAATTTAAATTGACAAAAAATTTTTAGATATATCACATATTTAGAAAAAATAAAATCACATATTTAATATATAATTTTAAATTAATATTTATATAATTATTTTTATATAATTTATATTTACATCAATTACCTGATTAACACCGGTTACACAAGTGAGCAGGACGACGTTCGCTCCATCAGCCCAATCTCCTCTAAGGAGAATAATCTGTGAATTGTGGCTTGAGTCCCAAAGTCCCTGTCTTTTGTGATCTAGCTAGCTAATATGTAACTTTTGTTTATATAAAATAGTTATGGTTATATGGTTAATATTGATTGGACCAATCCCATTGATTATTCAATGGTTCACATCAAATCCAATTATGATTAAACAAAATTAATATTTTAATTATCATATTTATTTTAAATGGTTGATCTCCTGAATGTCACCACAAAAGCTTCCCTTTCCATTACCACCATTGTCATTTCCCAAAATCTAGGTATTTTAAAAGCCAAGAAATCCATGCACATCATATTTTATACCCACCTTACTTATACTACAATAATGTCAAAACTTTAATTTGCCACCACCTACCACCACCACCATCCATCTACACATATACATAGAACTAAGAGTTTGCATGCCTTGTCTCATGTTGTGTGTTTTCTCTTAGGATCAGAACAATAATAATAATTATAATAATAACAACATCCAATAGATTCCTTCATTATTAGCATGATTCAGAATTCACAAGAAGCTCCCCTGCTAACTTCCTTAGTTTTAGGGGGAGTTTTGTTGTTTTCCTGGGTGCTATGCAAAACGTTTGCAACTTTTCATAAGAGGAAAAATTCCCATCTTCCACCTTTGCCTGGTATATTCACTATACTCCTTTTTTCCTTTTTTTTTTTTTTTTCATTTTCTTAATCCAATTTTTTTTCCCATTTGGCATGTTGTCTTTAGTTTTGATTTCGTTTTTTGCATGCAAAGAGGCTTTTACTGCCCTCTAGAAACCAAGATACATATGGGTCGTGTCTGTTAAATATCATGGCTGCACTTTTTTTTGTATTCATAATGTGCTTTTTTTTCACATGATGCTCTGTTTCGTGGATGTTTAGATTTATGATTCTTTGTAAGAAGATAACAAAATGATCTTAATGTGGATGTTGTGGAATTTTTCTATTACAGAAGTACCAGGATTGCCAGTGATTGGGAATTTGCTTCAACTAAAAGAGAAGAAACCTCACAAGACATTTACAAACTGGGCTGGGACTTATGGACCAATTTATTCCATCAGACTTGGTGCTTCAACTGTTGTTGTTCTCAATTCCAGTGATGTTGCTAGAGAGGTATATGCCTTCTTGTTCTGTTTAACGGAACCCATGTAGAGTAGGGGCGGGCACTGGGGATTGGGCATTAACCTCACCCCCTCAAATATAAAGTATGTGCATTCAGGCCCTTGCATTTACATGGTCTGGAATCCATCCTTGTGGCGGAATCTAATGATAACTCGATCATTATCTGATTACTCAATCTTATTCTCCCCCTTCTATTTTAGTTATGCACAAGGAGTGATGGTTTTGTTTTCTTTTTTTTTTTTTTTTTTGTTTTTTTTTTTTTTTTTGCTAAACAGGAAGTGGAGCTGGCCTGATTGGTTTAAGTATTTTGTCGTAGGCTAAGTTTCTGCAAAAACTCTGAGACTAATACCTTCACAAAAATATAGAGAAGAAACGACAGGAACACACCTTCTTTCTAGTTAATTATTATTTATTATGTATTTTAATATTATTTTATACTTTCTAATACAATGGGTATAAGATATATCATAACTTTTACTCATTATATATTAGAGTATTGGTTCTATGATAATTACAAGGTAAAACGACCATATACTTACCATATCTTATGAGCGTAGATCTTCAAAAATCTATACTCGTATCAAATCCTATAACTCTAATATCCGCTTAAATTCTATCCACTCAATTATGGCACCAAGGAACCCTATACTCTGTCTATACATGGTCATCCTACTGTATAATAGTAGAACGTAGCATTTGTGGATGGTTGAAGATGGTGGTCTAAATGCCTGCATCTGAATGAAAGTCATTTTTCCATTGACGATACACTTCATATTCTTAAACCATCCGGAAAATATACTTCATTTTTGTTTTATATTTCTCTTAAAATATCTAAGAGCTAGAGAAAAAAATGAGGTTTTAGGAAAAATAAAAAATAAGTACATAGGGATTGAAATAAGTACATAGGGATTCAAATTTATAATATGGGCCTTGTAGGTTAGGACTTATCAACACTAATCAAGCTTAAGCTTTTATTTTACATGATATAAAAATTATTAAGATTATCACCACAAAACCATCTAATCAAGTTTAAGCTAGCAAATATGATGTAGGTTATTATATTTATTTTATAATACTCCCTCTCACTTGTAGAGAGAAGACTTTGACTTTAACAAAAGCCCATAAGAGAATAACCCTATAGTTTATGTATGGGTGAGTTGGTGTAGAATTGGGCTATATTAGTTGATAGTAGTTTTGTGTTTAAAATGCCAAAGACCTAAGACAATCTACACTCCCTACCATTGTAACTTATATTTTGGTTACCTTGTCCCATAGTATTCCATGTGGGACTATTCTTATTTTCCATCTTTCAACACTTTCTCTCAAGTCCAACTGGCCTGACCCAATTATAACTTGCCTCTTCACTTATCTTGGGTTTTTATTTTTTATTTTTCCTAAAACCTCATTTTTTTCTCTAGCTCTTAGATATTTTAAGCTTTAGATCAAATGATCATGGTGCTTACCTAAACAAAAATATCTAAATCGTGCTTTCATGGATGAATAGTGAATTTGGTTAAATAATTCATATCTAGCAAATCCCTCTTACCTAATACTCACTGTAGCTTTTGCCCTTAATTAAATTCCATCAACAGTAAAATTCACTGTGCATGTTATGTTTTCGTAGGCTATGGTGACTAGATACTCATCAATTTCATCAAGAAAGCTCTCAAATGCCTTACAAGTTCTTACTTCTGATAAATGTATGGTTGCCATGAGTGACTACAATGAGTTTCACATGATGGTAAAGCGGTGTATACTTACAAATCTTCTCGGTGCAAATTCTCAGGTAATGTATTTGAATGGGAAAAATATTTTCTACTTTTTTTTTTTTTTTGTTTTTTAAGATATTCTATGTTCTATTGAGACTGTCAGAATGGGTTATAAAGCTAATCAAATTATAAAGGCTTCGAGCTTCCATATCAATAAACAAGTAACAATAGGTGAAGGAATTTGAATAAAAATATAGAGTATGATATGAGATACTTGCACAATCCTATTGAATAAAATAATTTCCATATTAATAGAGACTATAAATGTAAACATTCAGCTTGTAGATTCTGTAATAAGACAAATTCTGTCCTTGAAATTCTTCTGATTGGAAGAAAAAATGATGGATGGTCTGTGTAAATTTCAGTGGATGCTGATTTTCAATTGCAGAAATGGGACTACGTTGAAATTCTTTTGTATTTTGCAGAAGCGACACGCTGCCATAGAGACACTCTAACACACAATCTCACTGAAAAACTTCGTGCTGATATGAAAAGTTCTCCTGAGAAGCTGTCAGATTTAGAAAAACATTTGAAAGTGAACTTTTTGGATTAGCACTCAAGCAAGTAAGCTTTCTTCTTGTCTCTAATGTATCATTAGAATAGAATAAATTCTTTTGAACCAAAACAGAGCGATTGAAGTAATTGCAGGCACTTGGAAGAGATGTGAACTCTGTATATGTGGAGGAACTTGGAACTTCACTATCTAGAGAGGATATCTTCAAGGTTCTCGTGAGTGACATGATGGCTGGTGCAATCGAGGTGGACTGGAGAGATTTCTTCCCTTATCTCAAATGGATACCAAATAGAAGCTTCGAGACAAAGATTGGGAATTTATCTTTCCACCGGACAGCTGTAACAAAAGCCCTTATTAGAGACCAGAAAAAGCTAATTGCTTCAGGAGAGGTACCCTTTTCTTCTCTCGCCATCTGCCTTTTCCTTTAGCAATCCATTCTTACATGGAAATTAACTCTATTGCGACCCAAAGCAGGAAACGAATTGTTATCTTAACGTCTTGACGTCTGAAGCTTCACTATCTGAAGATCAAGTTGCGAATTTGCTCTGGGAAACAATCATTGAGACGTCTGATACAACTTTGGTCACAACAGAGTGGGCACTGTATGAGCTTTCAAAAAATAAACAGAAACAGGTTCATCCATATGTTTGGACCTCCTAATTCTTCATCTTATCTTGATCTCCATGTGGTTTGTTTAAAATGTTTGCATTTTCTTTTAGGATCATCTTTATCATGAGATTGAAAAGGCATGCGGTTCTGAAAGGATCACCGAGGATCACTTATCCCGGGTGCCTTACCTGAGTTCTGTCTTCCATGAAACCTTAAGAAAGCACAGTCCAGTTCCGGTAGTTCCACTTCGATATGCGCATGAAATACTGAATTAGGTGGATATTTCATCCCTAGTGGAAGTGAGGTAGGCTGAGTACTTGTTAATGCATTCTGAATTATTACTGCACTCCATTACATGCTTAATTTATAAACCTAAGGCTTACGCTATTATTGTAGATTGCAATCAACATATATGGCTGCCATATGGACACAAAACAATGGGAAGATCCCGAGCAATGGATCCCTGAGAGATTTATGGATGAGAAGTATGATCCAACCGATCTTTACAAGACGATGGCTTTTGGAGGAGGTAAAAGGGTATGCGCGGGATCTCTTCAAGCGATGCTGGTATCATGTGGAGCAATTGGAAGATTGATTCAGGAATTCGAATGGCAACTCAAAGACGGCGAAGAAGAAAACGTTGATACAATTGGCCTCACTACTCATAAACTCCATCCAATTCAGGCAATCTTGAAGCCAAGAAAACAATACTAAAGACAATCCTTTTGTCATTAAAATGTGGAGTCTTTCCAATGCCATATAGTGTTTTAGCATGGATGAATAAGGCATCGCCTTTCCTTTTCTGTTTGTGAACGATAATGTGTATGTAAATTGAGCTTTGCTGAACTCTTGGAATCTTGAAATAGGAATGGAACGGAGGAGAGTGTCAGGAAGAGCAAAGCTTCCAAAAGTAACCCATGTTTATGTAAATAATGAAAAGAGAGCAGTGCTTGAGTTAGACTGTTAGTAGAGTTTGATAAAATATTTTCTACTAATGTTGCACCATAGAAAAGATTCATATATGGACACACTAAAAAATATCAATTTTTTACAAGGAATAAATTCCATGCAAGAAGCAAAAGTTTCTGCAAAAAAAAAAAAAAAAAATAATAATAATAAAAGGTTATGCAAATGATAATTGTATTAAGGACCTATTTGGATGGTCTGTTCTTCGTTGGTATATGTTTCATATCAATATCTGATCGGTTAAATCGGTTTACAAATAAAAATGTTTATTTTTATTTAGAGTTTTTCTTTAGTAATTGTTTTTGGCAAACAATTCATTTGAAAACATTAAAAAAATGATGAAACAAACAAATTGATTACACAGTATCAATCAGACATCACATGCAATTTTCACTAAATAGAAAAACGCATTTTAATTGCATGCTACACTTATGAATTACATTAGGTTATTTTATACCAAATACGTAATGCAACTCGTATCTATTTTGAATGGTATTTGCTTGCTCGTATCACATGAAAGGTGATTTTCTTGAAAAAGTGTAATTGGCATTTTAAAGATGCAATTTTATATGATTTATTGTAATTAATTTCATGTAAACTATGTCATGCTAATATCTTTCAGAAAAGTAGTATATCGATGTTGCACTCGTTAGTTTGGTTAAAAAGTGAGTAATAAACATACGTATGCATACTGTCTATCCCAAAGATGTTTGGAATGCTTAATTTAATGCTGACACATTACTGTCTAATGATAATGTGCCAAGAGTTATTAATTTTATTTTAATTATTTTATATTTTTACTATAAGTGATAATAAATAATACGTGCCACGTTATTATCCATCAGGACAATTAGTGGCAGTAGTTACGGCACAGTGAATATTCGTCCTGTTAGGTACTTCCTCAGAGAGCTAGTGCAAGACTAATAGATTTTTTTTCTTTAATAATATAAAATCTATTTTGTAATAATAGTAGTAATCATTCAAATCCAAACATTTAAAAATAATAAGGATCTATATATTAAAAATAACACGCATAATATCATACAAGCAAGAGTTCAAATATAAAAATAACAAAACAAATAAAAATTACTTAGTATTGGGAAATTTTTTTCATACACCATATGTGCAGTATTAAAAAAAATTACACATTTTAACGTGATAAATGTTAAATATTTCATATTCTTTCTTAAAAAAGAATATCATTAGACTTTTTTTCAGATAAATTTATTTGGATTTTTAACTTATTAAAACAATATTTAAAATCTTTAAGAAAAAATACTTCGGATTTTTTAACAAAAAAATTGTTTTTGGATTTTTTAAATAAATAAATATTACAAAATACATTAAATAAATCATAACAATAACAAAAAAAAGAAAGCGCAGATACATTATCATCACAAATACGACAACATATTAAATAAGCTCACAAATCCAATAATATCCGTTAAACAAACATCAACAATAAGTATTGAGATAAAAGAAAAATAGTTTTTTTATGGAACCTAGTAAAAATAATAACATCCTAAATAATTTTTGAACAAAAAATAAACACATAATTATGTAGTATCTACATAATAAAATATAATATAATATAATAAAAGCTATACATAGACGTAATCCAAATTGGCTGGTCATACAGGGTCGTCCCAGAGCCTGCCCTGGCAAAGCAAGTGTGACCCACCATGATCCAGGTCCAAACCAGGTTGGACTCAAAGACACATGGACCGAATGGGAGCTTAAGGGTCCCTTTAAAAAAAAAATTAAAGTCACGCCATGCATTTGACAAACTTTGCAGACAGTGTGGATGCATGGTTCAATTGTCGAATAGAGCTCATTGCCTTTGGAAATAATTGCACACATGACATAACACTGAAAAGATGGGTTTTTTTTTTTTTTTTTTTTTCTTCTATTTCCAATCTTTTAATGTATGCATTTGTTTTTCCAATTAAGATAAGAAAAAAAAAATAAATAAAATAAAGGCATACATTTGGCCATACGGTTGAATAGGGCTTCGTGGAAAAAGTAAAGGCATGCATGCGAGTTTCAACGCTTGAATATTGCTCCTTGGTAACTAGCACATAACAATGAAATTGTGAAAAATTGGAAAGGATATTGATTGCTCCTGCCACATGCATGCAATTTCGTTTTAGGTTTTGGAATTCCTTCTATTTTTGCACTTAATCTTTCATTTTAAAAAAGAAAAAACAACCTGGACTATGTGACCCATCCTATAGAATCAATAGGTCCACAATTCTAAATCATCTAACACGCAAATCGGGACGGTTATGGGTCTCTAAATATTTGGTAAGGATAGACGTGGTACGGTTTGGTCTGGTTCCTTCCTCAGACTAACTCAGACTAAACCGACCCTAAAATTATAATTCGGTTATTTTTATAAAATCAAACTTATCCACACTTCTGTTTGTTAATTTTTTGAACCTAAAAACATGTTTCGGTATATGGTTTGAACCATATACCAAAAGGAGAATTTTCTATTTTTCTTCATTTCAATAACAAAAAATCTATGAATTGTCTTCCCATTTTTTTCTATTTTTAGAATTATTTATAAAAGCTAAAATCACAATTGGTTGAAATCAACAATTTTGACATTTAGGAGGAATTCGATTCCACCATTAGATCTCAAAATCGTGATTTTATTCCAATTTTATTAGTGGTTATTATTTTAATTGTTTTTTTATCCTACATATTTTATTATTACATGTGATTCAGGATTAGAAAGAATTCGATTTTATTCTATTCAATCAATTAATGATTATTGTAGTCTTTTTATCTCATATATATTATCTATATTCAATGTAAATAGTAGTTTTGTCATAAATCTTATTATATACTCATTTTAGTGTATTCCTTTTTTTTTTTCCAACCACCACTTCATATGACATAAGTAATTTGGAATAGGTATAAAATTTCCATATTTGAAAAAAAAAACATTTAACTAGTCATAGAATATAAAAATGTCATAAACACCACTATAAGAATTAAAACAAGATTAAGACCACTTTTATCCATCACTTATTTCTTCATTTGATTAAATTATCATAAAATATTAGTACAAGATGGTATAAATCCTACATAAATATATCTAAAAATTTCTCACTACAAACCAATATTTTTAATTAAAATTTAGCTATCAATATGTAGAGGGAAAATTAATAAAATAGTTTGATGTATACTCATATCACAATAGGAATGTATTAAAGCTTTAAAAAGAATTAATACCTATAAATTTGATATAATATGTAAAATCTCTCATAAAAGAAATCTTCAAATAAAACAATATTAATTTGGTTCATCAATCTAATTTTCATATACATATATAATATATATATATTTAAATGGTGTCGTATAAATGCACATTAATAGGAGGTTACTTTTTTTCTTTTAAGGTGAAGCGATTCGGTTCAGTTCATGACTCCGAATTGAATTGCGAACTAAACCATGAACCGAACCTTTTGAAAAAAAAAAAACCAATAGTTCGGTTCAATTCGTATACAATCCTTAAAGAAAATATGAGTTCTTTTTTTCTTTCTGAATATATACATTCCTATAACACGTGTCACATTAAAGACCATGTTCCTATATAAAATTGAGGATTGCATTGAAGCAGTCCTTAATTGACTTAACATGGACCACTTTACACTATGTTTGGTATAAGAGAATTAAGAATAAATGATTGGGAGGGAAGGAAAAGAAGGGGATTGAATTTCATTTTTATTTGTTTTGGAAAGAAAAGAAAAGGAGAAGAAAAATGAATATAATATTTTCCTTGCCTCCCACACATTTTTGTCTCCTCCAAAATGGAGTGAATTATGAGGAAAGGGGAAATTTTTTTGAAATTATTATCATATCTTTCGTTTTTAATTATTTATTATCTTTTATGGGCATACAAGTAAGTCACCATTATATCTTACTTTGTATTTTATAATAATTAATATTCAATTCATTTTCTTCTCCTTCATTATCTAAACACATGAAAAGATTTGAGTTCTTAAATAATTTTTCTCCTCCATTTTCTTTCCTTTCACAATCATTCCTTCCTAGTTCATTTCATCTTTCCAAACAAAGCCTTAATGTAGCTCTCTATTAAAGTAAAGATGTTGTGCTTATCTAGTGTGTTGCACAGGCCCAATCCTGCAATACTCAAGGTCAACATGGTCTATTCGGTTCAAAAACCAAAGCACAATCCCTGGTTCATAATTTTGAAGAATAGGATTTAGAACTAAAACTATGGGACCAATCCAATTCTTGATTTTAGGAATCGTCTATTCTTATAATTTAGGTCTAGTTTCTCTATAATTAGAACTTGTGATATATGAAAATAAATAAATAATCTACTCAATTTAAGTAAACAAAATGTAAAACATATCAAGCTTAAAAATAATTACATTTAGCCCATTTATTAAAAGTATTCTTAAAGTTGTATATTTATTTATACACATTCACATCCACTTTTAGTTATAATATTAGCAACATGAGACTACAAAATATTCAAGATATAAGCAAGTCCCACACAAAGATAAAACAAGTCTCACATTGTTGAAAAAAAAGAATTCATTTTATTTAAAAGTCTATATAAATCCAATAACACATTTTTTTCTGGTTTATTTATTATTTGCATTGTTATACATATTAAATTTCGTGAATAAGAAATAAATTTTCACTTCACTTGAAAATAGTTTAAATATTTGTTTCTTATTTATATTTATCTTATATTTTTTTCCTTTCTTTTTTTTTCATATTTTTTTGCATGGACTTATTAGTTCGACTAATTCTCCAATCAATTCTTGAATCGAAAGGTCGTGACCTGGTCATGCTATTTAGGATAGCTAAACTTGCAAGTCTTTCGCCAATTCGAACCTACATTCATTGGGCCAATTCTCGATTCAAGACTCATGGATGGTAGGTTGAATCAATTCTTAATACAAAACCAACCATGATGCGTATATGCAATAATCTACAATTGAAAAAAATATACAAATAGATAATCAAATAAGAGCTATTTTAATGCAGTCCATATCTCTATGCTAGGGATGTGAATTTTTCAAAAACTTTAAAATATAGTTGGTTCGGTTTTGTTGAAAATAAATAATAATTTTCCTCAAAATATGCTTAGAGTTATAATTCATCAAGTTCACATTTCGTTACTTCATATAATTTGTACATATCGCTAAAAGCTTGTAAATGCCGATAAATTTTGTACAAAATTGTAAAGTAAGAGGGTAAGTTGACTTGATGTTTCTTAGTTTAAATTTAATGCACTTTATTAATCTCCAACTCACAAGTCTACTCTAAATTGTATAAAAACAACTATATTGATTTCTGTAAAATCTCTCTACATGACAGAAATCATAAATGCACTAATTTTTTGTAAATATTAATATCACCAAAGATACCTGAACTTTGAGAAAACATGTATAACTACTCAACTATAAAATTGACCAGTTTAATACTTGAAAAAACTTTCCGTGCATACTAATAATACATTCGTTAAGGTTTTAATGTATTAAATTGATTAATTTCAAAATTCAAGTATTAAATTAATCAATTTTAAATTTTAGATTCGTAATATATATTTTTCCAAAGTTCATATATCATTTATGATATTATCCTTTATGAAACAACTTCTTGTAATTTTCTTATAACAAGTTTTAGAAGCACTCAACATTATAGGGTCACTTCAATTTATGCAAACACTCAAGAAAAATAATTTCATATAAATCGTAGTAAGATGGATTTTGTTACGAAATCTTAAGTGAATTTATCAACTTGGCATCATATCACAACATCATTTTAATTTCCAAAAATTCACTTTTAGTTTCATAATTTTACTTTATCTTAATGGAATAATTTTTTATTTATGGTCAATTCTTATATAATTACTTAAAAAATGTCAAATTAAAAATAATTACCAATATATAGTTTTAAAATCACGACTACATGAGATATGTAAAAATATATTCGTTATAATGCAAGTCATGTTTATAAATTACACATAAATATTGAAAGTTTGTATCGCTTATATGAGTTGTGATATTCAAATAAGTATAAGAAAAAGAGAGAGAGAGAGAGAGAGGAAAAAAAGCAAAAAGAAGGATGGTGGGACATAAAAGACAAAAGAGAGAAGAGAGGAGATAAGACTAAGGTTGCAGAAGGAGAGGGAGGTACAAAAGTACATCACGATTTTCAAATGCGATGTATGTTCAAAACAATATTATTGCATTCTATTCATGCATTAAAGCAATGGTAGTCAAATATTAAACACGATAATACTCGCAATATAAGTATAAAAATCAATATCTCATTTTATAAGCATGATTTTGTTTTGGGATTTTAGTAATTAATTTTTTCCAACTTATATATTGATATTTTTTTTAAGTAACAGTAGACATGTATAGGACCATTGTCTTAGTTGTTCATGGGTTAAGATTACTACTACCATCTCTACTTGAAAAGGAACTCAAATTATTCCTCAAATCACTCAAAAATTTCTTTAGTTAGGAGTAGGGTGGGCACAGATCGGTTTAGTTGGGTTTTTTCTAAAACCAAACAAACCATAATTTACGGTTTTTTTTTTTTCCTCATCCAAACCAAACCATTAACTATGTTCATATTAAAAATTTTTAAACCATTAAATAATGGTTTTGTTTGGTTTGGATTACGAATTAAATCAAAATTCTAACAAAAATTTTCGTTGTTCTAGTTTTTTCACATTTATGTAGATACTTAAATATTTATAGTACTTTACAAAGTTTATATTATAAAACAATACAAAATACTTTATAAATTCATCATACTTTTAATCTATAGTTCTCTATGAAATCAGTTATCCATTAATAAAATACATTCATTAACCAATACAAGTAAGTCATAATTTTTTATTTTTAATAGAACCCTCAAATCAATCATCTACCAATAAATTTAGCCAAAATAAAAAACCATTTATCAACAAAAATCATCAACGAATAAAATTATCCGCTGACAAAATACATTAAATAATTAATACATAGTCAGAGTTTATAATTAAATAAATAATTTTTTACTTTATAAAGTTAAAAACTATTAAAAAATAATAGTTCATCATCAACAAAAATATATATCATGAGCCTAAAAAGCAAATTTTAAAATGAACAAGTTGATTTTAATTAATATTCACCAAATAATAAATCTAAAATAAAATCATATGAATATACATGACCTTTGATCAATCATCATAAAAAAAATCTATAGTTATAACTTACAAGTAAAGTATTATTATATTTTCTAAAACGATTTTGTTTGGTTTTATGGATTGGTTTGGTTTATCTTTAAAACAAAACCATAAATTTATGGATTGGTTTAGATTGGAAAATTTTTAAACCAATTTGTTAAAAAAACCATACTTCCAATTTGCTTTGGTTTGGTTATGGATTGGTTTGGTTCAGTTGGTTTTTTTGCCCACTCTTAGTTAGGAGGGTAAGTTCATTAGTGATACCTAAACTTTTTTAAATATGCGAAATTATGGATCAATAAAATTTTGGCTCATAAAAATACCAAACTGTTTAAAGTTTGCATTGACTATACCTTTGGCCAGAATCCAATCAATTCTCCGGCGATATGTTGTCGCATCTTCTTCTTCTTCACGCAACCCTCATATAAAAAAATAATTATAATAAATCAATACTTAGCATTTTGAAAAGTAAAAATAGAACACCATAATTAAAAAAAAAACCCAAAACAAAAACACGAGCTGAAAAGGCCATTTTACTATCTTATAATAAGTTTTAATAATAGGTTTTTTTTATTAATCAAATGAAAAAAAAATTAAAAGGTAGATTATACTTCATCTCCAAAACACCTAGACCTATGTCCAGTCCACGCAGAAAATCGTCTTATGATACTTCTAAAAGCTTTGTGCTTTGTATTTGGAAAAGAATGGAATCAAGGCTACTATTTTCGACATGATACGTGCTTGGTAATTTTTACTTCATTTGTTTTTAAACATAGTATGTTGTCTTATATTTGAAAGTATTTATCTTGGTTTGTTGATGTATGAAAATAAAGTTTGAAACTTTTTGGTAGGCATGTTTTATCCGTGTTCTTAACAACTAATTAATCTAATTTATAGTACATTGATAAGATTTGTATTCGAATTGGTACTTAGTTGTCATATATTCACTTCAAGTCAAATTGGAGCATATTGGAAATATTAGAAGGAAGTAGAAGAGAATTATGTCGAAGAAAGATCAAGGAAGCAAAGGCAAGCATGATGATAGCATCGTGTCGTGATTCATGGAGCAAAGAGAAATTTCAAGTTCAGTATCCATATGGCTTAGATCGTAGGTGTAAGGACCCGCTATCACCCTTAAAATTAAAATAACGATAGCAATTCCCCAACACATAAACCTGTAAGATATATGTAAGGTTGTCTAAAAGAATTGTTTGAGAATTGTTTATCTAATTCCACATAGATAATATAATAGAAACCATAATTTTTTTTTAACTTTAAACAAAATACACTACTTCATTATCAATATATTTTGCAAAAGAGCAACTTAAGTCCTACATAGCTAAGTACATATATATATATACACATATTACATCCAATGGCTTCTTATAAGCCTTAACAAAATTACACACACAAAATTCAACTAAAACCTTAAATACAATCACAAGACTAACATAACTATTCTATTACAAAAAAAATTGGATTCCCACCAAGTCTAAGGTCATCTTAGTCCTCCATATCATCAAGAAAATCCTCGAAATTGGTTCCATATACCCCATACTCATGTAAAACTCGTCGGATTCATCACTGAAATGGTTAAAATATGAGCCAAAGGCCCAGTACACAAGTAACGAATACAAATGCAAGTGATTCACACATGCTTAATCTAAATGTAAAATGCAACAACCAATAATTTATTACTTAATCTTTAGTTAGTCTTTCATCATGCGAGTATTCAAACTCCGGGCAACAAGGTTCTAGTATTACGTCCGCCTTTCTGAGTGGTCCCTACTATTCATACAGACTAGGCAGCCCCACCTTCCGACGTAACCCGTAATACTAAGGGATCCTGAGTAACGCATCACGACGCTCAAGGGGTTGATATGAGTAGCTCGGATACTCATGTCTCCTAAATAATTTTATCCAATAACGAGAAAGTACCCTGCTCCCAATCTGAGCAAGGTGCCGCTCTCCGAACCAGATTCAACGGCAAACAAGGACAATCAACACTCATTAATTAATAAAATTTTCTTAATTTAGAGTAATTTGATTTGATGCCTACCCTAGCAAAGAAACAAGCAAGTTACTGCGTACTGAGATAGCTCGGAACTAATGGGGTTAGCTGATGCGAGGATCTATCACTGTTTAAGATAATATTAAATTTCCCACTTAGTTTAAGCACTAATTAACTAGTTGCAAATATAATTAATCAAAGAAATTCAAATAAATTAATACAATCATAATAAACATTTAAACATCCTATTATATCAGAGAACACTTAACAAATATTTAATTGAGCATATACTAAACTTTGGAAAATTATGAAGAAAGTTTTTGAAAATGAAAAGTGCAGGGGATACGCCGACCTTAAATGCCGGCGGCTTTGAACGGTGCGCAATACACTAAAGTTTAACATTTGCCAACACTGGCAGCATTCAAGGATACGCAGGCAGCCTTCAGTCTAACTGGCGGCTTTGAGCCGGTGTAAAATACAACCCTAAATTCCCAAAAATTTTCGAGAGTTACACAGGGTTGGTCCACACCCATGAATACCCCCAACACCGGCAGCGTATCCGTTTGCACCGATAGCTTTGGATCCTATGTCGGTAGCCTTCAGCCCGGTGTTAAAAATTATGATTATGTTCTCGTTTCCATACTGCCTCTAAGCCGACGGCTTTGGAACCCCAGTAGTCGTGTACGATTTGAAAAATAAACATCGCAAACTTTTCTAGCAAAAGCCGGCAGCGTTTCAAGCGGCTTTAAAGAAAATCGACTCTGTTCACTTCCAACACCGTCTCTATGCCGGCGGCGTTGAAGTGCCAGATGCCGACATACGCTCAAAATTAAACCTATACGAAAATGTTTTGTTTCCCTATTTTATTACAAAACTTATTCACTTCAAAAATTCTCCAAACTTAATCTAAGCTTTCCAAAGCTTGTTATATGTTTTAAACACTATCCAAACAACATAAATTCTACTTCTAATCATAAAAAACCAATCACACTTCAATTCTACACTTCAACTACTCAATCCTTAAATCTTCCCAATACACTCATCCTCACATGTCAACATTCATATAAGACATACACTACAACTCCTCTAGCCATGTAATCCTATTTAAACTATCATCAATGCATAAAATCATCTAACTCCAATTAGTACATAAACTTCATTCTAACCTAAGCTTTACAACCAAATACAAGAAAGAACATAAAATAAAGAGATTAGGCTTGCATTTTACTTACATGATTAAGCCTTGGCTTGAAGTGATGTTTGAATCCAAAAGCTTGTAATTGATTTTGGCTTAGGGCTTAGGGTTTTGAGATGGAAGGAAGGAAAAAAGAAAAGAAAAGAAAAGAAAAATTCGTATGAAGTGATAAGGGCTGCCAGAAGGGTTCATAATTAGTCAAAAATGAAGTCAATACTAATCCAAAGTTTGACTTTAGGGGTATATTTGACCTAAGGTTAATTTTGTTAAATTTGAAATGCATTTGAGTTTGATTTAAGCTTAAAAAGTAGACTTTAACTTTGTGAAAATTCTGCCATCATTCTTAGACAATTCACAAGTTATTTTATTAAATTCTAAACATAACACATACATATTAATTTACAAAAGACACACTTATTCATTACACTATACACACATTAATACATATAATACAATAATATTAATTTCATTATACTACACACATACAAAGCAACACATATTTAACACATATACTAATTATATCCATTCACATATATGTATATATATATTATCTCATTTCAATAACATATTAGAATATAAATTAGGAAATTCATAGCTATTTCAGTAGGTGTGACAACTACAATTGAGGAAGAAATGAGAGCAATGGCACTCAAAGTCCATGCCCATGATAAGTAAAATGAAGAAAATTAGCAACTAGTTAAAAAACGAAATTTCACTAGAAAATACTGAAGGGTGGAGTGAATTGAGTATTTTTCTTAAAAGGCTTAAACAACTAATTTTAATGTAACAAATTAATTTAACTTTAATAGCAATAGATAATACACAACAAATTATAATATGAAATATGAAAGAGATAGAGATAAAGGTAGAAAATTTGAGTTCATATTTTACGTGGAGTTCGACCACTTCCTACTCTCCAAGATCCACCAATGTCTCCAATCGAAGACTTCACCATCACTTTATTTATCACCAAATAAATACGCTCAAGCTAAGTAGTACACCATTTTTACAACACTTAGGAAATAAAATATTTCCTCTTTCTCTCTAGATGTTCACTAATAGATAGTAAATACAAGAATAGAGCACTATAATATTTTTATCTCTCTTTCTAGTTATATACAAGCTAATGAGTAAGAGAACAAGAAAATTAATCATTTGTTTGTTCACAAATAAAGGTACTTTTCACTTCCACACTTCTCTTTTTTGAATCTCCTAGGGATAAATTTATAGCCTTCAAAAATTAAAATGTCCGTTAAAGATAACATCTTTAAGTTGTCAAGTATCAAATGCGCTTCAACGGCTATTTTTGCTATATCAGCTCATTCATTTAGATTGTCGCACCTTCATTTTAACTCTCGACCAATTCTTTGCTCGTGAACTCCATCAAGCCTTGAATTCAAACTTGTCGTGCCTCAAACTTATCGTGTCCTATATTCATTGCATCTTGGTTTTGAACCTCGACCAAAGTGTATATGTTTGAGTTTGCCAAGTGTTGATCTTGAGCTTATCATGCCCTGACTAATTAACACATCGAGCCATCAATGTGACCCTCGACTAAGATTGTGCATTTTTTACTTTATCAAGCTTTAGACTTTAAGCTTGTCTCGCTTTGATGAGTGGACCCGTCAAGCCCTCGACGAGTGGACCCATCAAACCCTTGATGTGACCTCCGACCAAGACTACTCATCACTAATCTATTCCTGCTAAAAACCTACACAATCTACACAAAAATATACACATATATACTTTAGCATTTTACTCATCATATTGTTTGACTAATAAAGTGCAGTTTTCCGTAATTGAATATTTAATTATGGAACTTATTATCTCATCAAAATCCATGTTGAACATACAAGTTCAACATTATCCCTCTTTTCGATGAGGATAGTCATGCATGATTAACCTCTTTTCAATTCAATATACTCTCCCTTAATTAAGCATCTGAATTTCAAAAGAATTTTCTCATATTTGATTTAAAAACTTGATACTTAATTATAGAAAAATGCACACTACACTTGTTTCATCATTTAGATCCTCCTTTTAACTCATTAAATACACTTCATGCATGTTAATTGTGCATTTTACACTTCTCTCCCCCTTTTTACTTATCAAAAACAAACACACGCATGCACTTTAATTATGTATTCTACACCTCTCCCCCTTAGTACTCATTAGAAAAAAATGACAGACTTATAAAATTGTGAACATGCTTCTTAAGCATGCACATAAAAATATAAAATAAAATTCAAATATTCTTAAATATTCAAAGAGTCCAAAGAGCATTGCTGAGCATGTTTAAGCATTCAAAATCAAGTGTTAACAAAAATTTCAGTTTGAGTAAGCACACATATAACAATTTTTGCAAAACAGAACAGATTACAAACATCACAGAAACGTATATAAACAACAAATAGTTTTTTTTATCCTCAGATCAAGTTCTAGATCATATTGGTTCTATGATATTTAGCACTCATCTTGTTTTATTATGCCTAATTGTCTTCGTAAAGTGCAAAAACAATCTTCACTTAAAGATTTTGTAAAAATATCAGTAATTTAATTGTTTGTATCAACAAATTCCAAGTTTATATCTCTATTTAAAACATGATCTCTAATGAAATTATGCTTAATTTCGATATACTTGGTCCTTGAGTGTTGAATCGGATTTTTTGGTAAATTTATAACAATTGCGTTATCACAGCAAATTGGAATATTTTCATATTTTAAACAATAGTCAAGTAAAGTTTGTTTCATCCATAAAATTTGTGTACAATAGCTACGGACAACTCCATACTCGATTTGAGCAGTTGACAGTGAAACTGAATTTTACTTCATTGAGTTCCAAGATATTAGGGAATTTCCAAAAAAGTGGCATGTGCTGCTTATGCTTTTTCGATCTATTTTGCACCTAGTAAAGTCAACATTAGAGTATCCTACTAGATCAAAAGAGGTAAACTTTGGATATCACAACCCAATTTCAATAGTGCCTGCAAGATACTTGAATATGCATTTTACTACACTCAAGTATGATTTTTTTTGGCAAAATTGAAATCGTGCACATACACACAGAGAACATGATTTCAGGTCTATAAGCTATTAAAATAACAAACTACCCATCATGCCTCTATAACGCTTTTCGCAAACATTTTTCCCATTTTCATCTTTATCAAGTTTTACATTTGTGCTCATAGGTGTAGTTCTTGTTTTGTAATTATCCATTTTAAACCTTTTCAACCAATCTCTTGAATATTTTGATTGATTGATGAATGTTCCATTTTCATACTGCTTTATTTGAAAACCTAGAAAATAATTAAGTTCTCCAATCATGCTCATTTCAAATTCTTTCTTCATAAACTCAACATATTCATTTATAAGACTCATATTAATAACATCAAACATAATATCATCCTCATAGATTTGCACAATCAATGTGCTGACTTGTGATTTTTAATAAATAGAGTTATATCAATTTTCCGCTACTGAGTCTTTCACTCCAAGCTCTAGGAGCTTACTTAAGACTATAAAGAGTTTTGTTTAGTTTGAAAACATGATCGGGGAATCCATTATTTCCAAAACCCAACAGTTGCTCTACATAAACTTTTTCTTTTATAAAACCATTTAAGAAAGCACTTTTGGCATCCATTTGAAAACGAATAAAATTCTTAAATGCAAGAAATGCCAAAGGCATTACAATAGCTTCTAATCTAACAATCGAGGCAAAGGTTTTATCAAAAACTATGCCCGCTTCTTGATTATATCCTTTAGAAACTAATCTAGCATCGTTTTTTGTAATTATCCCAGATTTGTCTAGTATGTTCCTACAGACCCATTTGATTCCAATAATTAGTCTGCTATTAGGTCTAGGAACCAATTTCCAAACATCATTTCTTGTGAATTGGTTTAATTCTTCTTGCATAGCTTGAATCCAAATCTCATCTTTTGAAGCTTCTTCAAAATTTTTAGGCTCAATCTATGATAGAAAAACCAAATTAATCATGTTTCTCAAGGATGATTTTATTTGTACTCTATTAGAATGTTCACCTATTATTAAATCTTTTGGATGTGATCTTGCATATTTCCATTCTTTAGGCAGATCATTATTAACAGATTCATGCACAACATCCTTATTATGCTCATTTGTTTCTTTATTATTGTTCTCAAGAGAAAACTTATCTAAATCAGCACAAACATCATCAATATCATCACTTGAATATAAATAAGGTAAAGAATTATCAAAAGTAATATGAATGGATTCTTCCACAACTAATGTTCTCAAACACTCTATATGCTTTACTAGATAAGGAATACCCTAGAAAAATTCTTCATTACTTTTAGCATCAAACTTAACTAATTGTTATTTTTCCATTGTTTAAGATGTATCATTTAGTGCCAAATAGATGCAAATAAGATATGTTAGGTCTTTTCCTTTTCAAAGCTCATGAGGGATTTTCTTAAGAATTGGCCTTACGAAAACTCTATTTGAGATATAACAAGCAGTATTTACAGTTTCAGCCCAAAAATATTTGGATATTTTATTTTCACACAACATGGTTTTAGCCATTTCAATTAAGGTTTTGTTTTTCCTCTCGGCTACACCATTTTGTTATGGAGTTCTAGGTACTGAAAAAGTATGTTTAATGCAATATTTACTCCAAAAATCATCCATTTCATGATTTTCAAATTCCTGCCATGGTCACTTCGAATATATATATATATATATATATATAATATTAAGACCCTTTTTATTTTGGACTTTCTTGTAATATCTAAAAAACTTTATTTGTTTCCTTTAGATGCAAGGAAAAAGTCCATGTATATCTAGTAAAATCATCAACAATAATTAAGGTATATTTTTTTCCTTCCAAACTTAGAGTTTGAGTAGGACTAAATAAGTCTATATGTAATAGTCTTAAAGGCCTAATAGTAGAAATAATATCCTTAGATTTAAAAAAAGTCTTAGTTTATTATTTTTGTTGACATGCTTGAAAAATCTTCCCCTTTTGAAAATTTATTTTTGGTAGGCTTTTGACAAGATTCTTTTTAATAAGTTTTGAAATTACCTCCATGCTAGTATGTTTTAATTTTCTATGCCGTAGCCAACTATTGTCATTTTGAGAGTATAGACAAGTTTCATTTGATAATTTGAAATCATCTAAATTAATTTTATAAATATTTCTTTCACTATACCCTTCAAAATAAGCTTGGTTATTGTCAATTCTTTCAACTGAATATTTGCTAGCAAGAAATGTTACTCTATGACCATTATCACATAATTGACTTACACTAAGCATATTATGTTTTAATCCATCAACAAACAACACATTTTAATAATTAAATATTTGTTAACTAGAATGTTATCTTTACCAAAAATAGTTGATTTGCGATTATCTCCAAAGGTAACATTCTATTGATTTTTCAAGTCTAAAGATGTGAACTTAGATGTGTCTAGAGCAGCCACTATCCAAGTACCATTTGTTATTCTCACTTGAAGATCCCTAAAAGATAAAGTATTATTTCTTTAATACTCATTTAAGTTTGGGGTCCTTTTTGGTTAAGTGTAACAAGAATCTTCCTTTTATGAACCCAAACCAGCTTGCTTTTATGATTCAAATGCTTGTTTTTCTTATTCCACAATTGTGTGTAATATGACCAGGTTTCCTACAGTAGTTGCATATCTCATGGGTAGCTTTTACAAAACGAGTTTTGAGGGATTACAATTACTTTCTTTATTAGCCAATTTCATATTTATTTGAATCACACCTTCGATTTCCAAGAATTGTGTCCAAATTCTTTTTCCCTTTTGTGAACTTGGCTATAGTTGCTTTGAAATCATCTAAGCTAGCTTTTAACAATATATTTTCAATTTTAAATTCTCTAGCTCTTTTTGAATTTCATTATTATAGCTGGCATATTCAACATTATTATTTATAGTTTTAATTTCAAGATCCAGTGAATCGTTTTCAATTGTTAATTTTTCATTGATCTTGATTATCTCATCATTTAGTGCCATGAAGCACACATTCTCATCCGAGTCACTTAAGTCATCATCTCTAAGTGGCAATGAGTGCTTCTTTTCTAGATCCTTTGGAAGCCTTTTTGAGTAGTAAATAGTACTGCTAGATGTGTCTAGGTTTATGGCATTTGAAACAAGTTATCACCTCCTTCTTTTTGTACGTTGATGAGTTACTGTCATCATCCACACTCTTTGTTTTGTTGCTAGGCTTCATGAACTTTTTAAACTTATTGGCCATCATGACAAGTTCCTCATTCTCATCATCATCATCATCGTTGAAATCTTGACTTGTGACTTTAATGCAATAGCCTTCTTGTTTGATTCCTCTCCTTACTTTTTAATAAGTTCATGTGTTGAGTGCTCTAAGAAGTTCTT
Source organism: Combretum micranthum (assembly GCA_024138025.1). Classification (NCBI taxonomy): domain Eukaryota; kingdom Viridiplantae; phylum Streptophyta; class Magnoliopsida; order Myrtales; family Combretaceae; genus Combretum; species Combretum micranthum. The sequence goes on from JAMXBD010004158.1 coordinate 78,277, forward strand.
CTTTGATCATAGCACTTAAGGCTCGTGTTTCTTTTTATGGCAGTTTTATTTGCTTCCTAATCCTTGAGTAGTGACCTGAGAAGTTTAGAATTTATTTCCAAATTAGTAAAATTCTACCTAAGTACACTCAAGGGATTTATGATGTTCATTAATCTATTATGTCACTCTAGAAGTTCTTTCATAAGTCTTTTCTAATTCATCACATATTTCTTTAATAGATTTACATGTACAAATTCTATTGAAATCACTTTCATTCAGCCCACAATGCAATATTTTATAGCAATTTCATTTAAATCTAATATTTTCCAATTATCTTCATTGTAATCTCTTTCTTCTCCTTCTATAGTTTCTATAGCATTCCAAATCAATCTATTTTGAGCTTTTAAAAAAAAAATCATTATGCACTTCTAATATGAGTAGTTATCCTTATTTAAAAGCAGTGGCCTACTTATAGCTTACCCTTCGATAAACCCTAGTACATTTGATGTCATGTTATTTACTCTATATGCAATTAAGTGCAAAAAAATAGAGATGAGGCTTTGATATCAAATGAAAATGTGAAACTACAATAGAGAATACTCAATAGGGGGGATATGAATTGAGTATTTACTCTAAAAGGCTCAAACAACTAATTTTAATGCAACAGATCAAATTTAACTTTAATAGTAGCAGATAATACACAACATATTATAATATGAAATATGAAAAGGGTAGACATAAAAAATTTGAGTCTAAATTTAACGTAGGTTTGACCCACTTCCTACTCTTCACGATCCACCAATGCCTCTAATCAAGGACTTCACTACTACTTTTTCTATCACCAAATAAACATGCTCAAGTTGAGCATGACACCACTTTTACAACACTTGAAAAATAAAATATTTCCTTTCTCCCTTTAAATGCTCACTGATAGATAGCAGATATAAGAACAAAGCATGAGAATATTTTTCTCTCTCTTTCCAGATATTTATTAGTTAATGAATAAGAGAAGAAGAAAATTAATGACTCGTTTGTTCACAAATAAAGGCACTTTTTTACTTCCACACTTTTCTCTTTTGAATCTCCTAAGGATAGAGTATTTATAGCCTTAAAAATTCAAATATCCATTAGAGATAACGTCTTTAAGACGTTAAGAATCAATGTGCTTCAACGGCTCTTTTTGCCATATCGGCTCATTCATTTAAATTGTCACACCTTCAATTTAGCCTTCGTCTAAGTCTTTGCTCACGTGAACTCCATCAAGCCTTGAATTCAAACTTGGCAAGTCTCAAACATGTCGCATCTCAAACTCATAGTGCCTATACTCATCGTGTCTTTATTTTGGTCCTCGACCAGAGATGCGTATGTTTAAACTTGTCAAGTGTTAATCTTGAACTTATCATGATCTAACAAATTAACATGTCAAGTCATCAATGTAACCCTCAACTAAGACCATAGATTTATAAATGTGTTCAACTGTAGACTTTAAGCTTGTCACGCATTGATGAGCGGACTTGTCGAGCCTTGACATGACCCTCGACCAAGACTGTTGATCACTAATATGTTTCTACTAAAAACCTGCACAATCTCCACAAAAACATAGACATGTATATATATTTTAGCATACTATTCATCATATTATTTGACTAATTAAGTGTAACTTTCCAAAATTAAATAGTCAATTGTGCAACTTGTTGTCTCATCAAAATCCATATTGAACATACAAGTTCATCATTAGTATCTACTAAGGGATGGATCACGGGGTTGATTCATGAAAAGCTATCAAATATTGATACGAAGTATTGAGAATCATAGGCGTGAAAATTGAGATCCAAGGGAGTTTCGACGAGCACAATGCCTACTAAGGTATGAGTCACAACCCTACTTTGGAGTTGAGAGCAATAAAAATTCAATCAAGTACAAATGTTATAGGTACGATAGTTAGAAAGACTCAAATTCAACTTTTATATTTCTTTCACCAAACAGTATGTCTCCTAGTTAAGATCGTATATTTCCACTAAAACTAATTCAAGAAATGTTATGTGTATAAATAGAAAATACACCACACTCATTCAGAGGAGATCATCCAAACATTTTTCCTGGCAATTGATGCTAGTTCGTAGTTAGTGTTCCTTGGAGAGTTTTTTGTGAGATAGTCAGTTTTTTATGTAACTTCTATGAAAATTCGTATTGTAATCACCTTCAAGACTCAAGAGAGAAACAAAGGATTATCGTTCATCTTGTGTATTTAGACTTCATCAACTTAATAAAAAAGTGGTTTCCTTCTTTTCCCTATTTCCATGTTTTATTTCATATTCATTTCTTCATTTTGTCATTGTTGTTGTTGTTTCACTATTGAGTAGTGAATTAGCGTTTGCAGCATCATATTAGCAACAATATATGCTTGAATTGTTAATTTCCTAGTAGTTATTTTTTTTTAGTGAATTAAATTAACGAATCTAAGGCTAGTGTAGTGCACGACACTATTTTAGGGTAAATTTTAGTGGAGTATGTCAAGAAACAATTCTATTGAATAGATCTAATTCACTAGAACAACTTACTCTTGACAATAGAAATGTTATTAGGAAAGTAGTTGCATTTTTAAGGAACTCGATATAATGTTATGAATTTAATGTGGTCTTAATTGGCTGTTACTTCAGAAGAGATTCTAGTGGGCACAATTGAGATCAGGAGCAAGTAATTCTAAGAAGAATACGTACAAATTAATGATTCCCTACAAACAATGATTATGAGGATAAAATTTATGAAAAAAACTCATGCAACGTGGAAGCAAGTCTATTTGTTAATTGCAATATTGTA
>JAMXBD010004159.1:0-81000 GCA_024138025.1 Combretum micranthum
AATGGCACATTATAGGAATGCTCCTCTTGTGGAGCCGGTGCCTCAACAGTCATTTCTCGATGATCTGCGGGTGGGGATGTGGGGCCGAATCCCGGGCACTTCGCCCTGGGTGTGGGTTCTGAACCGGATTCTGATTTTGAATGAAGGTGTTCAGAAGGTTGGCCAATTGCCCAATTGCATTTAACACATCGCCCTGTTGATTCTGAGGTGCAACTCCTTGAGGGTTAGGTGGAGGTGCAGCCGGTTGATCGGCTTCATTCGGAGAGACTCTTGTTCCCGGTTCCGAATCCGTCGGTTTCGTCTGTTTATACATTATTTAATGAATTTTTAGTATCTTTAGTAGGTTTTAGATTTCGAAAGGACTAGATTTGTTAACAAAGTGCAAAAGTTGCGAAAATCTGGAAATCAAACTTAGAAAGGAATGGAATTGCATAAATTCATATAATCATAAGGAGAATAAAAGAATTCACACATAGAGTAACAAGTTGAATTTTCATAACAATAATGTGAATGAATGAATGCTCATGCAATCTATATGCGGTTAATGTTCCTTATGTCTCATGACTAGCATGCATGCTTTTCTCAACTCCTTTCCTTTGAAATAAACACGATCTTTTCATTACTTTAGCGAGCCATACAAGTATTACATCAAGATTTTTGTTCCCAAAATTTGGCTAGCTAAGTTCCAATTCCGATTCTAAACAATTTCCCTATTCCGAAAACATGACAAAATACAAGGAAAAAGAAACAATAAAATACTAACTATCCTGAAATCCTAAGGCAAATTGTCATCCCGCATTGCCTACTACAAAATAAGAAAATCAGGACTCCTCTTGGACTTCATGGGTTAGCTATCATCCCAGTCTCTACTCATCACTAGAGTCATCGGGGGTCGAGCTAGGAGGTCGTCTCCTGCTGGAAGAACCACCGTCGTCCCGTCGGATGAACAAACTAAGGTATTCCCTCGTAATCATCCTCCGTTTCCTAGTAGGTCGGACTAAGGGTTCCGGGTCTTCACTTTCCTCCTCTTCCTCAGTACCTTGCCCTTCCTTCGGGCTCACATCATTCTCCTCTCCTCTAACTTCCGGCTTACTCACCTGAGTCTCTACTACCTCGTTCTCTCTTACTGGCTCTCCACCCATGCCTTCTACTCCTCCATAGGCTCGGGGCTACAGGTTCAGCTACTACCATATCAAGTACAGGGGGATTTTCACCTTCTACATAAACATCTCTCCACATCAAGGGGTCAAACTCGGGTTCCACCCTACCACTATCAGGTATCTCCAGCTCCCGATTAAAATCCCATACAATTGGTTGGGTTCCGATTCACTTCAGCTTCCGGCTCACAGGTGGGGTAGGGGTTCTAGGAACTACATTTTCTTCCCAGTTAGGATCCTCCTCAGGGTCCTCTTCTTCTTCTTCTTCCTCCTCCCACCACTACAGCCCCATTCAATTGCATGCCTATATCAATAGCTGGAGGTGGAGCTATCACTCGGGTGGGAGAATATCTAAGTAAATCGCATGCCAAGTGATATGATTCCATGCGTCTGCTAAATTCCAGTCAGGGTGATCATACAAATTATCATGGCATACACATATAAAGGCCCTATGGGGATCCATACTCTAAAATCTGGAGGGGTTCGGTTTCCTCCACCCTTCAAAATAAATGTAGCTTCTCTAGTCATGGGCTCACGCCCATAATCAACCATAATCCTCTCCAAAGTGTAAATTGTCTCCAATTTTGTCCAACTCCTCCTTCCCATGGGATCATACCTCAATCGATCCACTACCGCAGCCCATCTGGTATATCTCAATCCATCCTTCCACAATTTGTACATTTCCCCTATAGTCCGGGGACTGGCTAAGGCAAAATCTTCACACAACTCTCTTAACAACCTATATTCCACCATCGTCTCATCGTTTCTCTTTGTGAAGTTCCTGGCCCTCCCTGGTCTCACCCAAGGAGACCTACAACAATATTACCTAATCAGACTTAGCAAGAAAACGTTTTTAACTCCATTTAACCTATTAGTTAGATTTCTAAGTCCGGTTTCTTTTAATCCTATTGTCTTGTTTTATAACCTAGTGCTCTGATACCAACTTAAACTGTCACGCCCCGTAGGGTATCCTAAACGTAACAGCCGCCACATACTAAATAAGACTCTCGAGTTCCCTACCCGAGCCCTTCGGGAGTCTTAAGTAGATGTAAAGCGTTCCTTTACGACAATAGAATACTTCAACAAATGGAGTTAAACAGTTTAATGTGGCATTCATTAGCCATAGATAATAAATCAAAACGCATAATTATAGTTTACAAAATCTAAGGGGCATTCCCCCAAAATAATAACAAGTCCATTACAGTCATCCAGAGTCCTTAGTTTCCAACGGAAGTCTATACAAAAAGAATGGATTAAACTTCTATGGGAAACTCCTATCTCCGGTACCTGTGCTGTGGCTTGCCTCGGCCTAAGCCATATAAACTCGTGCTGCAATAGATAAAAACTATGGGGGCGTAAGCTAACTAGCTTAGTGAGTAATAACTTCCATAACACAATTAAATACAATCATTCAAACAAGTGATTATTCAAGCAAGTGTATGCATCAAACAAATGACCAACCGGAAATCATATGTGGATGGACTTGCGCCCTCCATCCCGGGTTAGCAGATTAACGAATCCTGCGGTACGACGCCGTTTAAGCTCACGGTCAACTAACAATATTTCGTTTTATGGATCACGATTAACCAACAATTCGTTTTATGGATCACGATTAACCAACATATTCGTTTTATGGATCACGAAAAACCAACCAATGCGAATGCTCCAACCCCATCGTGATATGAATGAATCCAATTTACAATTGAAGTCGAATATACATTAGTTCAATTCTTTTAGGTGACCAACAAGTATTCACAGACATTCAATATAAGATACTAGCTAATCAGTCAATAGCTTAACACCCGGTTTCGATATTCCTTAAGTTCATTCACACATCAACAGTAGACAAATACACATATAATTCCCATATACCCCATCATGCATATTCAATTTTTATCTTTGCCTACACCAGTGCCACTACATTACAATCACATCATTAATTGAGAGTGGAAGTAAAACTCACTCGGCCATTGGACGCCGGTCTTTCTAGTAGTAGTAGTCGGGAGGTAGGGTGTCGTCCTGCTCGGGATCACCTACCAAGCAAGAATAATCCTAATGAGACTCATTATGTAACTAAATCAAGCTATACATCTAAACTAGATGAATTCGGATTTCTCGCTATTTGCGGAAGTTCCGACTTAAAACGGCCATAACTTGGTCATTTTAACTCGGAATTTCGCAAATTTTATATCGATCTCTATCTACTTCGAAAGATCTATCTATTTCTAATATTAAATTCAAGTTTTGAAAATAGTAAGTCACGGAACAGTGGGATCAGTTCTGTTCGGTCACTTTCTCATTCCGAAAAATTGTTTTGCTTTTGATAAAAATGTTCCTAGTTATGATTCATGCATGAATGGTATAGGAATGAATTACTAACATGAATGCCATGTAATGAACTCAATATATGCATGGTCATGATGATTTTGTGATAATAAACTCTTATGAACTCCTAAGTGTTAGAAAATTCCATAAAGGTTATTCTAAGAAGCTATTCTTCCACTTTACACTCCTTAGGGTTTCTTTGACTTTTAATCTTGTAATCACTTGTTATCTAATGAAAATAATTCTCAAAGTCTATATTAATCATGGCCTTCATTCATGCATAAAAATTCCCATTTTTCATTTGGTAAACATGTTTTTAAACAAGCCTTTTGTAAAAATCCGAATTTTTAAAATTTCATTTTCTTGCATTTTTCTTATGGAGAAACTTGTCTAATGCATTAAATGTAAGCCCTGGAAAATTTCAACAGATAATCCTAAAAATGAACTTAGGAAATAAAACCCTGAAAGTCCCTCCGAGTTAAAAACCGAACTTCGACGAGTCCCAAATTCCGAACGAATCCAGAAATTCTGAGTTGTGAGAAAAATAAGAAGCCTCAGAAACAAAATAGCAACCCAATATACTTCCATTCTAGAACCTCTAGGTACGACAAACTTCATATTTAATTCCGACTTATAAATTCGGATAAAATATAGCCCTAAAACAAATTGTTAAGGAGTGAATAGTGATTGGCTTCGGGAATGAAACTTAATCCCAAAAGAATTCTGAGAACGTGGTGAGATATTTGATACTTACGAGAGTAAACCTTAGAATAAAACTCACCCATCAGACAAGTCATATAAGTGTGAAATATCAGTTTTTATATTGGCAATGGCGTAAACCGAAAGGTTAACTGGGAAACCTGAGCCTCCAAAACTCCCAAGAAACTCGGTAACCTAGATCTGACAAACTCGTATTCCTAAACCAAGGAGTTGGAACAAGAAAAAATGGGTGTAATCGGTTCATATTAAGTCTAGGATACTCTGTAAAGATGAGATCAATGAAATTCCGACCTATTCCAATCAGATCAGGTGCCAGTTTCGAAAAACACGCTCTGGGATTCGAAATGTTAAGAATATGTTTTAATGCCGTTAGAATTATATTTCTAAAGGATCTCTAAGTTATTAGTTTTACAAATTTTCACATAGCTAGAATTATCTAATTTTACAAATCTGTTGGTATTTCATTATTACCGGCAATTAGTGAGTCTTCCAGTACGATTTAATGTTTTTAGTCACCTAAATTGTTATTATTATTATTATTATTATTATTCTTATAAGGTATACCCTAGTTCTCCTAATGATCGGATCATAATCGGACGAACTTTGGAAACCAGAGAACGAAACCCTATATCGGTTCGATTCTAGTTTAGTGAGAGGAGCCTAGAAACCCTAGATCCGGCTTTCCTTCGATTTCACAATAAAAGAAATTTTATAAAGTAAATGAATTTGAATTATTGTTCTAAAGTACATTTTAAACCTTTGAAAGTTTTAAATTCGAGAATTTTTCAATTCTGGGCCTTCCCGAGCTCAATTATGGAAAAGCGTGCCCCGGACCACGGATTCAGAAAAATGTTCTAGAATATTCATTAGAACCATAATTTTATAAGGATTCCAAAAATATCAATTTCGTAATTTTTCGAGCTATAAAAATTACAATTATAGCTTTTCTCGTGTTTTCGTTACAACCGGTAAAGTAGATGTCTTGTCTACTATTCACAAGTACAACCTATACTACACTACCCCATGCCCTATTCTTACATCCTTACAACTACTCAATTATATTTTCTTTTTCAAGAAATTTTTGTCTCCTATTAAATTATTACAAATATTACATTTTATTACTTAAATTACAAATTAAACAAATTTCAAACACACACTCACACCCTCCCCCATGTGGCCGGCGCCCCCCCCCTTTTTCCCCTCTCAATTGATTAAATTTTTGCTATTTTATTCCATTAAAAACCCTAATCTATGCATATATAAGCTTCATTTATTCTCTCTCCTTCATTTCCATTTGTTCAAATTTTTAAAAGAAAAAACTCCCTCTTCCTCTTCCTATTTATGCCGTGAGTCCCCCCCCCCCCCCCCCCCCCCCCCCCCCCTCCCTCCCTCTTCCTCTCACACTTTCAACTCAATTTCTTTTCATTTCCACCTTTGATCTCTTTTGGTAGGTTGATTTTAAGCCTTGTTCTTCCTAGATCTTGTAATGGCAAAGCTATTTCTTGTGTGTTTTCACCTTTAAACCCAATGAGCTTATGTAAACCCCGGTATTCTCAGTAGCTAGGAAACCCCGGGAGTTGGAATCGAAACCCTAATCCGATCAGGTTGAGTCTTGTGAGTGAAGCCTAGGAACCCTAAATCCGGCTTTCCTTCGGTTTCATGGTAAAATAAATATTATAAAGTAAATGAATTAGAATTATTGTTCCAAAGTATATTTCAAACCTTTGAAAGTTTTAAATTCGGGAATTTTTCAATTCCGGGCCTTCCCGAGCCCAATTACGGAAAAGCGTGCCCCGGGCCGCGGATTCAGAAAAATGTTCCGGAATATTCATTAGAACCGTAATTTTATAAGGATTCCAAAAATATCAATTTCGTAATTTTTCGAGCTATAAAAATTACAGTTATAGCTTTTCTCGTGTTTTCGGAACAACCGGTAAAGTAGATGTCTTGTCTACTATTCACAAGTACAACCTACACTACACACTACCCATACCCTATTCTTACATCCTTACAACTACTCATTTCAATTTTCTTTTCCAAGAAAATTTGTCTCTTAAATAATTATAATATTTATTACATTTAATTTACTAAATTTCAAAACACACACACACACACTCATGATAGATGGCCGGCGCGCCCCCCCCCCCCCCCCCCCCTTGTTTTCCTCTTCATTTAATTATTTTTACTCCATTTTGTATAACTAAACCCTAATTTACTTCATATATATACTTATTATTCTCTCTCTCTCCTCATTTTCTTCTTGTTTCAAATTTGATAAAAGAGTAAAAACTCTCTTTTCTTCTTCCTTTGTGCCGAGCACTCCCCTCCCCCTTTCCTCTCACTTTCCAACTTTGTTTCTTCTTCTTTCCTCCATCAAGACTCCTTTGGTATGTATATTTAGGCTTTGTTCATCCTAAATCTTGTTATGGCAAGATTATTCTTGTGTGTTTTCTCCTCTAAATCCCAATGAGCATGAGCAAGGGACATGAAAACACTACTACAAGAATCTCAAGCCATCTCAAGAAGTGGATCTAGCCTTTAAATGAGTTTTGTTTGAAATATCAACTTGTTCATGCATGTAAAGTAGTGATCTTGCATATATATTGTTGTTCACGTGCCATGAGATCCATGATTTATGCATCATACTTAGTAGATCTAAAGTTTAGATACCCACATTGTCATTTACATGTATGATCATAGAGTTATTTTTATTTTCATGCATTGATGATCACAAAAATGTAGTCTTGTATATGTATAGAGATGTTAGAGAGTGGATAATCCTATATAGAAGGCAAGAACATTGAAAAAGGAAGGACTTTGTCAAATATGAAAGATTGAAAATTCGGATGAAATGGAAACCCTACTTTGAAAACCACCAAAATCATTTTTAAACTCATATTTCATAAGAAAAATGAAGGGTATGTGTAATAGGTACATTGAAGAAATGATTTTTATAAGTTTAGATGAGTTTAGGCATGATAAGAATGTAAAACAAGTGGTGGAGTTAGAATGAGAAATGTTGGAATGTTGATCAATAGCTAAAATTCGTAACTTAGGTTCATGCCTACAAGAACACTTGGTATTTAAGTCTAAATTGGATGTTTTATAAGCTAAATGAAGTCCTTAGATAATATACATATTGGAGCTTCAATTTTTAATACATTAGACAAGTTTTTCCTTAAGAAAAATGCAAGAAAATGAAATTTAGAAAATTCGGATTTTTACAAAAAGCTAATTCAAAGACATGTTTACCAAATGAAAAAGGGGAATTTTTATGCATAAATGGAGGCGATGGTTAATATAGACTTTGAGAACTTATTTTTAGTTAAATAATAATGGATTACAAGATTAAAAGCCAAAGAAACCCTAAGGAGTATAATGTGGAAAAATAGCTTCCTAGAATAGTCTTTATGAGAATTTTCCCAACACTTAAGAGTTCATATGAGTTATTATCACAAAAGTTATTATGACCATGTATAAATTAAGTTCATCACATGGCATTTATATTAGTAATTCATTCCCATCATTCATGCATGAATCGTCATCTAGGAACACTTTTTATCAAAAGCAAAACAAATTTTCGAGATTGGATCAATTGCGGAACAGATCTGATCCCACTGTTCCGTGACTATTATTTTCAAAACTTGGATTTAATATTAGAAATAGATAGATCTTTCGAAGTAGATAGAGATCGATATAAAATTTGCGAAATTCCGAGTTAAAATGACCAAGTTATGGCCGTTTAAGTCGGAACTTCCGCAAATAGCGAGAAATCCGAATCCACATAATTTAGATGTATGCTTGATTTAGTTACATTGAGAATCTCATTAGGATTATTCTTGCTTGGTAGGTGACCCCGAGCAGGACGACACTCTACCTCCCGACTACTTACTATTAGGAAGTTGGCGTCCAATGGCCGAGTGAGTTTTACTTCCAATCTCAATTAATGAATGTGATTGTAATGTAGTGGCACTAGTGGGTAGGCAAAGATAAAAGAAATTGTATATGCATGATGGGGTATATGGGAGTTATATATGTGTCTACTGTTGATATGTGAAATGGAGCTTAAGGAATATCGAAACCGGGTGTTAAGCTATTGACTGATTAGCTAGTACCTTATGATGAATGTCTGTGAAAACTTGTTGGTCACTTGAAAGAATTGAATTCATGAATATTCGGTTTCAAATGTAAATTGAATCCATTCATATCACGATGGGGTTGGAGCATTTGCATTGGTTGGTTTTTCGTGATCCATAAAACGAATATGTTGGTTAATCGTGATCCATAAAACGACCTTGTTGGTTAATCGTGATCCATAAAATGAAATATTGTTAGTTGACCGTGAGCTTAAACGGCGTCGTACTGCAGGATTCGTTAATCTGCTAACCCGGGATAGAGGGCGCAAGTCCATCCACATATGATTTCCGGATGGTCATATGTTTGATGATCACATTTGCTTGGTGCATACACTTGCTTGAATAATCACTTGCTTGAATGAATTAATTAATTGTGTTACGGAAGTTATTACTCACTAAGCTAGTTAGCTTACGCCCCCATAGTTTCTATCTTTTGCAGCATGATTTTATATGGCTTAGGCCGAGACAAGCCACAGCGTAGGTACCGGAGATAGGAGTTTCCCATAGAAGTTTAATCCATTCCTTTTTGTATAAACTTCCATTAGAAACTAAAGACTCTGGATGACTGTAATAGACTGTTATTCTTTTGCGGGGAATGCCCCTTAGATCTTGTAAACTTTAAATTATGCGTTTTGATTTATTATCTATGGCTAATGAATGCCTCGTTAAACTGTTTAACTCCATTTGTTGAAGTATTCTATTGTCGTAAAGGAACGCTTTACATCTACTTAAGACTCCCGAAGGTCCTGGGTAGGGAACTCAAGAGTCTTACTTAGTATGTGGTGGGCTGTTACGTTTAGGATACCCTACGGGGCGTGACAGCTTATGCTAGGGACATGAAAACACTTGAACAAGAATATCAAGCCATCATAAGACATGGATCTAATGTTTTAATGAGTTTTGTTAAGATATTCTCTTATTCATGCATGTAAAGTAGAGATCTTGCATATATATTCATGTACATGCCATGAAACTCATGATCATGCATGATATGTAGTAGATCTAGTGTTTAGACATTCACATCTTCATCTATATTCATGTTCATATGATATATTGATTTTCATGCATTGATGAATATAAAAATGTAGTCTTGACTATATATAGATATGTTAGATGGTAGATCTCCATGTGTAGAAGGCAAGAAGATTGAAAAGAAAAAGGTTTTGTTAGGAATGACTTATTGGAAATTCGGATGATTTAGTACCCTACTTTAAAAACCCCCAAAATCATTTTTAAACTCATGTTTCATGAGAAAAAATGAAGGGTATGTGTAATAGGTATATTGAAGGAATGATTTTTATAAGTTTAGATGAGTTTTAGGCAAGAGGAAAATGTAAAACAAGTAGTAAAGTTAGAATGAAAAATATTGAGATGGTGACTAGAAGTAAAATTCGTAATTTAGGATGGTGCCTACATGAACACTTAGTATCCAAGCTAAGATGGCATGTTTTATGAGTTAAATGAAGTCTTTAGATGATAGGTATATTATAACTTCAATTTTCGATGCATTGACAAGTTTCTCATAAAGAAAATGCAAGGAAATGGAATTTACAAAATTCGGATTTTTACAAATAGCTTGTTCAAAAACATATCTACTCAATGAAAATGTGGATTTTTGTGCATAAATGAAGGTCATGATTAATATGGATATTGGGAACTCATTTTTATTTAGAGAACAAGCAAATTTCAAGAACAAATCATAAGAACCCTAGGAAATATAAACTTGAAATGAATGGCTTCTTATAAGTAATCATCATGGAATTTCTTGATAATTAGGAGTTCATGTGAGTTCATATCAAAGATCATCGAAACCTTGCATATATGAGCTCATTACATAATATTCATATTAGGAATTCATTCATATATCATCTATACATGAATCATCAACTAGGAACCTTTTTATCAAAAGCGAAACAATTTTTCGAAATCGGGAAAGTGACAGAACAGAACTGATCCCACTGTTACGTGACCTTAATGCTTCCAAAACTTGAAAATAATACTAGAAATAGATAGATCTTTCGAAGTAGATAGAGATCGATATAAAATTTGCGAAATTCCGAGTTATGGCCGTTTTAAGTTGGAACTTCCGCAAATAGCGAGAATTCCGATTTTGTGAAGTATAGATACATAGTTTGAATTAGTTTAGTGATGAGATTCTTATTAGGCTATTCTTATTTGGTAGGTGAACCCGAACACGATGATACCGTATCACCCGACACCATTGATAAGAGACGGCGTACCATGGCCGAGTGAGTTCCTCTTCCGATTTCAATTATTGCTTGTGATTGTAATGATAGTCGCACTAGTAGCTAAGTGAAGATAAAAAGGATGATTATGTATGATGGGGTTATATGGGAATTATAGATTTGTCTGTTGTTGATGTGTGAAATGAACCTTAAGAAATATCGAAACCGGGTGTTAAGCTATGGATTGAATATCTAGTGAGTGATATTGAATGTCTGCGAATAATTGTTGGCCACCTAAAAGAATTGAATTAATGTATATTTGACTCAATGGTAATTGGATTCATTCATATCACGATGGGGATGGAGCATTAGCATTGGGTGGTTTTTCGTGATCCATAAAACGAATACTTGTTGGTTAATCGTGATCCATAAAACGAATACTTGTTGGTTAATCGTGATCCATAAAACGAATTATTGTTCAGTTGACCGTGAGCTTAAACGGCGTCGTACCGCAGGATTCGTTAATTGCTAACCGGGATGGAGGGCGCAAGTCCATCCACATATGATTTCGGCTGGTCATATGTTTGTTAAACTCACTTGTCGATGCATTTCACTTGGTTGTTTAATTACTTGGTTGAATGCGTTGTGTTAATTGTAATTCGGAAGTTTTCACTCACTAAGCTAGTGTAGCTTATACCCCAATAGTTTCGTGTTGCAGTATGAATACCTCTGGCTATCTCCGAGGACCCGTGGACACCAGGTATAGCTCATAGATACTAAGGAGCTTTTGATGGGGCCTGGGGTCTAAGGATTAATATCAGCCTCTAGTCCGGATCCTTGAACCGGTAATTAAAGGTTAATGAAAGGAAATTTGTGGGCTTGAGAACTGGCCGCTGAAGTTATCGGGGGTATGCCCCCTAGATCATGTAATAGAATAATTCTCTGTAAGACGATTATGATTTACATTCTTGCTGTTGTGTATATCTCTTTAAGCTTCTACGAAGCAAAGTATGGTCTATAAAGGTTGAGAGCGAGCCTTACACCCGATGTTTAAACTCATGGGAAGACTAAGGTTGTCTTACTTGAGATTAAATGTTGAGTGTGGCGGACTGTCATGTGTAGGGCACACTTTGGGACGTGACAGTTTAAGTTGGTATCAGAGCATGGTTAAGGATCCACGATCATGACTTTAACCAATAGACCTAAGAGGGATAAGGAAAGATGAGAATAAAATAAAGCCTAGAAAGGAATAACGTAGGTAGAACGGGTTTTGCAGATCTAATTCCTTCTTCTTTTGTGAATAGCTTACCCTTGGTGAAGCCCGCCGAGTGGCAAGGCAAGTGCGTAATGTAAAACCCCAAAAATTTTCATAATTCATAGAAAATAATCCTAAAAAGTTAGAAATTTAAATCCCAAAAATCGACTCAAGATAAAAACCAAATTCTAGACCGAGTCAAAGCACTGGAAACGAAACCCTAAAAATTGAACCAAGATAAAACTTAATTCCAAATAAGACAAAAACGAGTTTTCTCGATCTTGAGAAAACAAGAACCCCTGAAACAAAATATAAAGTCCAATTTCCGATATAATCAACGTCCGTACGTCGATTAAATAATCTACCCAATTCCTAAAACGCAAATCGAAACAATAGATCCAAATACCGCTTAACAACGAGATAATAAAATCCTAATTCCTTCAGTAAAATTTTAGAATCACAAAATCCAAATTTTCCAAAAGTCAAATTGAGTCAACTCATAAACCTAGACTCGGTTAAACGATCCCGAGAACTAAAAACAAATAAATAATCACGAATAAAATAAGATAAACCACAGACGTCGAGCTAGAAATATAAAACGATCAAAACTAAAAATTATACGATCTTACGAATAACTCAGTAAAATCGGAAATCAAAACGGAACCCTAAAAGTCAACAAGCCTACAACGAACCCTAGTGTTTAAGATCCGGCAATCCCGCGTTTTCAAACCCTAGAAAACGAAATTAAGTTAATAGCCTAGAATAGTTCGTAATAACGTAGGGTAACATAAAAATATCAGATTCGCGAATTTTGAGTGACCTTCGGACCCAAACGGGATCGGTTCTCGAAAAGCGTGTCCCGGAGCTCGGAATATTAAAAATTTCCGTTTATACCAATAGACTCGTAAAAATACAAGGATTCCAAAAATATCAGTTTTGGAATTTTTCGGTAGCTAAAAATTACAGATATCGCATTATTACGCGTATTTTATTACTACCGGTACTTTAATTGTCTAGTCTACTATTCATAGTACTTTTCTACTATTCATTACTATTCACCTATCTCTACTTTTTCTTACACCTATTTCTTACACCTACATATCTATTTTCTTACTTTTTTCATTTCCAACACAACTTTAATCACATCAAACTTTACACATTACTTCTTTATTACACAACAAATAAAATAAAACAATTTCCCCCTCTAAATGCTCAAAACCGGCGCCTCCCTCTCCCCATTCATCTCTATTTTATTTCTTTTTCAATTTATTTTATTACATCCAAAATTCACTCCAAAAATTCTATAAATACCCCTTCCTCTTCCATTCTTTCACACAATTCATTTCACTACCAAAACTCTCTCAAAATCTCTCCACAAATTCTCTCTTCAAGAATTCTCTCTACCAAAACTCTCTTTCACCAAATATCCACAAGAATTTCTCTTCATACAATACAACTACCATCTCTCCATAACCACATAACCATACATTCACTACCATCTTCATACCACACAAATACCTTAGGTAAAAACTTCTTTCAACCATTTATCTATTCATGTCATGTAACTTAGCATGACTATGGTGTTGTTTTGAAACTCACATGAGTAGTAAAAGCAACAACATGTTCATGTTTTGTTCTTGTACATAAGCTTCCTATTTTATTATGTTGTTATTATTATTGTGATTATTTGCTTAATATATATATTATGTATATTATGTATATATTTATTTAGAGCATATAAGCTCATTTGTTATTTATTTATTTCAAGTTATGCAATTTATTTATTTTATTTATTAAGACTAGTCTTTCTAGTCTTAGACTTGTCCATATCAAGTCAAAACAATCTTTTATTTATTTTCTTTAATCTTTCGGGACTAGTCCATTCTTAGTCCCGGGATGCCTTGATAAAGCTAAGGCTCCAATACTTGATCGGGATTCCTTGATGAAGCTAAGGTTCCCAATGCTTGATATTTTATTTTCTTGCTCATTAATTATTTTTAGTATTTTCTTATGTTCTTATTATTTTATATGCTCATGATACTTGCATTTTAATGCTAATGTCTCAACTATCTAAAAATAGAATTTTTTTACTAAATGAACTCAAAGCTAAGTTTTCAATATATGATTTATCACAAAATCATGAAGTTATTATCAACAACATAGAAATGGAGTTTTCTCAACGTTTCATAAATAACAAAGATAGATTTTCAAGGAATCATAAATATTTTCTTTGTATATTATGTTAACCTAAGCTTTTAGTAATATAATTTATTAATATTAAAAGTCTTTACAAAAAGCTCAAGATTTAAACTCTTTTAAACTTCGAAATACAACTAAGAAAACAAACCACTTTTCAAAGTTAATATAAAAATCAACTCATAAGGAACCCACTTAGGAAAAGTAATGATTTTTAAATTCTAAAAGAAAGAACTTGTTTTCAAAAGAATATAAATAAAGTAAGGTTAGCAATAATGTATTTTATCAATAAAGATGATTCTTTTCAAAGAAATGAAAGAACAAGTTTTAGAAAGCAAAAGCTTATATTTTAGAAATAGATATAAGAAAACAAGACTCATTTTCTAAGATCATCTTAAATAAACAAATTATGAAAAGGTTTTCGACAACTTAATATAGTTTTGATAAATTAACCTTTTATCACTAGAAATGAAATTTATGAAAGACTAGGGTTAAAGGAAAATTTGCTTGTTTTGGAAAAAGGAATGAAGGAAATAAAATAAGAATATATTCATTTGTAATAAAAATATAAAGTTTCTTCTAAATACTTGAAAAGAAATTATCAAAGTTAAAAGTTTTAAGCTCAAAATGAATTGTTTTATGAAATAAATTGTTGAGACACTACCATTAGGATTTTTGCATATAAAGTGAGCATACCTATATATTCAAAAAGTGTTTATCAAATATATATTTATATTGTTACAAAAGGATTTTCTTTAAAATGAAGTTGAGTTAGAAAATGGATTTTTGCAAAAGTTTAGAAAATTCGTTTTAAATCTGTACCTGACGTTTTCGGAACCCAAATGACCTTTTATGACCAAGATAAGTTTAGAAATGGATAGAACTTTTCGAATAGGTAGAAAACGGTATATCATATGCGAAATTCCGAGTTAAAATGAGCAAGTTATGGCCATTTTAAGTTGGAATTTCTTCTTATACGATTTTACCACGATTTTAAGTAAAGTTTAGAATCTCCAAGAATAGAAATTCATGAAGACTTATCCCGGGTATTTCTTTTGTCTAGGTGACGAAGGATACGAGAATACCCTACCCGAGGATTTCTACGACTAAGAAGATAGCGAAATGGACGAGTGAGTTATTCCTCCTAAATTCGTTACATTGCTTGTGCTTGTAAAGTAGTAGCATTAGTATTAGGAAAAGATAAAAATGGATATATATTTGGGGAATTCGGGATTATATATATGATTCTATGTTTATGCGTGAATGAGAATTAAGAATATCGCAACTTCGATCTGCTTGTTTAAATAATTTTGTTTACTTACTTGTATGATTGTTTATTGTTGCTAAATTGATTGATCGCCCCAATAAACCTTAATAAGGTTTGACCTAAGAACAATAAAACGTTCACGCATAGCATCCATCGAGTCACATCTATTTCAGAAGGCTGCTACTCCTACGCGTAGAGTTGGATTGGCTGTGATCGTGCGGTGCCACGGGCCATGTTCCTTCCTGGAGAATCCAAATCGCTCGGGGAAAGCGACTCTAGGTTCGGAGCCGAGCCAACCGAACGCTGTGGGTGAGGACCTGGGGACTAGCAGTAGAAGGTCGAGGACCTTCAACCCCGATTCCCTAACCTTTGATACGGAGGGGTAAATCCGTTCTATATATGGTTTCCGGATGACTATATATATTCGCGTAATCATGTGATTGTTGCATTGTATCATAGCATATGTGTGATTAAATAAATAAACTTGTTTGAAAATATGGTGCGAATGAAAAGGAATATCTCACTAAGCTAGTTGTAGCTTATACCCCTATAGATTTGTTGAAACAGGTGTATTCGTGGATTAAATTTGAGGATCATGACATTAAGGAAGTCATGGACGGAAGATTAAGGATATGGAATCATACGATGAAGAAATTTTGTAAGGTTCTTTATATGTGATAACCTATATGATTAGGGACGTATATTTATTTGAAGATAATAGAAGAATATGCCTTAAGAATTGAATTGTGATATGCTTATGTTTTATATTAAGTATTCTCTTTGCCTTGTTACTTATTTATTATCAATGTAAATTGCGCTACTCCGATGCGTCCCCTTGGTTGTGATGTACGCCTTGTACATAATATGGAAGCCTTTGCATGACTAAGGTAGTCATTCCTAGGCTTTAGTATTGTGTACGGCGGACTGCCACGTTTAGGGTACCCCTCGGGGCGTGACAGTTTAAGTTGGTATCAGAGCAACAAGGTTTTGGGAATTAGGAAAAAGGAGTAGAAGGATAGATTGATAGGATTTGATCTTATGTCTAAGAATCCTATGTCTAAGAATGGAACTTTATCTTGGAGAGTATTAGAAGAAGGCAAGAAGTGCTTATACAAGAATCGGAGGACATTTAATATCACAAAAAGAGGATTTACCCATGATGTTGACCCAAGATTGAGAAAGGTAGAAATGACTTAGAGATAGAACATAGCAGCATATTATGAAGGAGACTTAGAATTTAGATATAGAATAAACATAGTAAGCCTACCTTAGCAAGATTGATAAGCCTTAATGCATAGTAACCCTATTCAAGACCAATTAGGAGCAATTTAAGTATAATGCCTCTTTTACAAGTAAGACCCTTAGGTAAATAACATTAAGTACCTACGTTAACCTTCATTCAACAACAAAAAGTCTATAACGCTTTCTTTTCTTAAAAACAAATAACTTGTGCGTAAAACTCGTATTAAAAAAATATCTAATGCGATCGCTTCGTTGGTTCTAGGAAGCTACCCGAGGAAGTTACACAATCAAGCACCCCTCTCGAAGAACAACAAGGAACCAGAAACACTCCTACCACAAGATCTAACTCAAGAACTCTTGACACCATAAGACGTCTAGAAGAGACGATAAGGACTATATACAACAAATACCCATAACCTCTGCACCCGCTCCGGTTATAAGACCTCAACTCGGAGCTGTCCCGCCCCATAGGGTACCCTAAACGTAACAGTCCGCCACATGCCATATAAGATTCTCGAATTACCACCTTAGTCTTTCGAGAGTCTCATTGTCACGCCCCGAAGGGTACCCTAAACGTGGCAGTCCGCCGTACACAATATTAAAGCCTAAGAATGACCACCTCAGTCACGCGAAGGCTTCCATACTATGTACAAGGCGTCTAACACATAAAGGAGACAAATCGGAATGATACATTTTATGTTGATACAATTGAGTAACAATGTAGAGGAAATACAATCCACTATACTCCAAATACAAAACACTATACTTCAAAATATAAATCATCAAACTTCAATTACATTTATCCCAAGACCTCACTACATAAAACTATTACAAGGCAAAACATAAGGCTTAGCCAAAAACTTCAAGCATTCTCATATCTTGCTGGAATCCCGAAGTCATTCTCGACTTCAACCATCTCGGTCTCCACTTAGCATTTCTTGGAATAACCTGCTCATTTAAACAACTATTAGGGTATAAGCTACACTAGCTTAGTGAGAATTCCCTTAATTCCGTACCATAACAAACAAGTTATTAATCAATCATATGCTATGCATGAACAAGCACGTGAGCAAACAATTATGCATGGGTAACCGGAACCCACGCATAGAACGGATTTACACCCTCCATATCTTGGGTTAGGGATGGTATTGAAGTCTTCACGACCGCTGCTAGTCCCAAGCCCTCGGCTCTTAGCACTCGCCTCGGCTAGGCTCACACATGGAATGCATCCCCGATGCGCCTTAGTTTCCTATGAATGAGCTCTGATCCCAGGTCTCATTACTCAAACGAGTCCTCGGACCATACCGATCGACCTACGTAGGAGTAGCACGCTACCAAATGCAATATGTCCGATGCGATGCATGATCAATTTACTTTTTGCTTAGGTTAAAATATTTATACATTCTTTAGAGTGACCAGGCAATATCATACACATAAATAATATGGACCATGCAGTTATCCAATCAAATCGTGGTTTCGATATGCTTTAGTATTCCTTGGCATACATTCATCACAGTCTCATCATATATCCCATCCCCATTCATATCGATTTTTATCTTGTTCCTAAAATTCTAATGCGACTAATTACAAACACAATCAAGGTAACAAAACAAGGAGAAAACTCACTCAGCCATTGGATCACCGGTCTTCTAGTAATAATAATCCGGTGGTAGGGAATCGTCGAACTCAGGATAACCTAAAAAGGAAGAAATACTCTAATAAGTATTTCAACTCAAACTAATCCAACGACTTCTTACGAACTATCAAATTCGTAATTCGCATCCTAAGCGGGAATTCCAACTTAAAACAGCAATAACTTGGTAATTTTAACTCGGAATCTCGCAAATTTTATATCGATTTCTATCTACTTCGAAAGAGCTTTCTAAATATGAAGTTTAAATTAAGTTTTGAAAATATCTAAGCTTGGAAATGAGGGATCAGATCTGTACAGCGGGTATATAGATTCCAAAAATGCGGTTTTCGTGAATGCACTTGAGATTCCTAAGTGTAAAATGAAACTAAATGCAATGGTAATGATTTTCCCTATCATGAATGTCATGATATGAACTCTAATGAGCCTAAGTTTTTATAGCTCTTTAGGTTTAAAGAATTTACATAAACTTTCTTAGAAAACCATTTCATATTAATGTTTAAGAAGTGAGTTTACTACACTTAGTCACACCTACATATTACAAGGATTTTCTTTTAGGAAAACTCTATTTTGCTTAAAGAATTTTGACCCTCATATTAGTTATATCCTAAGGCCTTTATTTCTTAAATAAAATCTTCATTTATAAACTTTAAGAGGGTCTTTTACTAAGGGGTTTCCAAAAATCCGAATTTAGTAAAGTCCATTTTCAAGTTGATTTCTTTAGGAAAAATGTATTCTATACTTAAAACTTTAAGTGTTTATTATACCTATATCCTAAGGACTCCATTTATTAAGAAAATACCATTTTTGAAGTTGGAAAAATAGTGTTTTCTAGCCATCTATCCATTATTACGAATTTTGCCTACAAGGTTTAGCTCAAAACTTCTATTGGACTTCATCTCTTGTTTTCAACTATTTTCCTTAGTAAAACACATTTAGATTCATGAAAAATATTGCTAAACATTATCTATTACCTATAGGCTCCATTTCTCTTGTAAAATATATGTTTAGAAGTTGATAAAGGTGTTTTTAACCTAGGTTTCCAAGTCATCCGAATTTACACTAACTCATTTCTTGAAAAGTGTTTTCCTTTTTGGTTTTGTTAACTTATCTATCTATAGATCTATTACTAGAAAGGTTATTTACTAAGGACAAAAACATTAAAGACCATTAATGCACATAAACTCAAAATAATGATGAGATCTTAAATGCCTACGTGATTACAGTAATAAATGATGGATCTACTTTATCAAATGCTTAAATGAGTTTTGAAAACATAAAAACCACATTTTTATAAAAGATCTTTGGTTTAAAACACTTTTTGATGGATAAACATAAAGCTTTTGGCATGAAAGCTCCTTTAAATGTTAGATCTACTTTGTGATGGTTTGGTATTCTTGTTTTAATATTTCATTGTCCCTACCAAAAGATCATGGGGACATTTAGTTGAAATATCCAAGAATATCCTTGCCATAACAAGGATCTATGAGTAGAAGGAGTAGAAGTTTATTTACTTAGAGTAAAATAGGAGATAAAAGAAAGAGAAACAAGTTTTGTGTGTGTGTGTGTGGAAGGCCATGGAGGTCTCGACCAAAGGGAAGAAGGGGGAGTGGAGAGGAGAGAAAAAGAGAGTGTTTTACCTTTTAGAAAGTTTGAAAATGAAAGAATGAAGTGAGAGAAAGAAAAAATAGCTTATATATTAAATGGAATTAGGTTAAATGAGACTAAAATAATTTAAAAAGAATTTGCAAAATGGAGCTTCATGGGAGGGTTTCACGCCAATCAATGCATGGGGGAAGGAAAAAGTTTGATTTTATTTTGTTTTGATTGATTTATCTTTGATGTGTAAGTTGTCATAACTTGTATGGAAAGTTAAGGGACAAAAAGCCTTTGAAAAGGGATTAATTTGAGTGATGGTAAGGGTTGAATTTGTAGAGTGTGCTAATAGGTATATAGGTGTATAGGTGTACTTTTTTGAATAGTAGTGAATAGTTGACAAGACAATTTAATTTCCGATAGTAATGAAATAGAATAAAAAGGTATAACGTATTTTTCATAAGCCGAAAAATTATGAAAATATATTTTTGAAATCCTTATTTTTATTGGTTCAAATAGTACTCATAAGTAAATTTTTGAAATTCCAGTTCCGGGCACGTTTTTCTATAATGGTCTGGGATGACTCGGAATTGAAATTTTCTCAAAATCTATCTTTTTTTGGTTAAAATATAATCAAGAACTATATCAAATTAAATTTCTATAAAAGTTTCTTATTTAGAAACCGAGAAAAGCCGGAATTAGGGTTTCTAAGTCTTTCTCACAAAGCTTGAATTAAAAGTTAGGGTTTCATTTTCCGATTTCTGAAGTTTACTTGATTACTAGGAAACCCGGGGTATACATTATAAAAAAAATAATAATAATAAAAATTGTGTAATGAAATAAATGAATAGTGCAAAAGACTAATCAATTACCGTAGAAATGAAAATCGAAAAAAGTTATAATTATAACTTTTATAACCCGAAAAATTATATAACTGATAATTTGGAAATCTATGAAATTAAGTCTAAGGCACTATGGTATATTTTGATATCTCGAGTCCCGGGACACGCTTTTTCGAAGTCTGTATCCGAACGGGTTCGAGATAGGTCAAAAATTTACCAATCTGATATTTGTGAACAAACTATATATAACTACGAGCTATTCTACTTATTTAAACTAACACCTCGTCTCTAGGGTTAAGGCGCTATGCCGACTAAGCTATATATTCCGGTTAGGGTTTCCAGGTGATTTTCCCGGTTTGACCTTTCCAATTTGGAAACTGATATTTATGTTTATATAACATATTTAATTTGAGAGATTTATTTTAAATTATTTTTCTAAGTATTTAATAACTCTAACTGCTTTCGGAAATTTGGATTGAATTATTATATCCGGAGTTATATCGGTAATGGTTACCGATATGATTTTTGTAAACCCCGGAATTTTCACCTTAGTACCTAATTTATAATAGATTATATAACTAGATAATAGATTTAGATTCTGAGTGAAGTCTAATAATAGCTAATATTTAGATTTTTGGATGAATGAAAAACTTAGGAATCGAATAAAGAGATTCTTTAACCCTAGTTAATACCGAAAACGAAATCTTATATCTTGAATAACTAATTCAAGATATGATATAATATCTAGACCCGAAACCTAGTTATACAAATAGATCTAAATAGAAAATGTGAATATAAAGATTAAATGATTGTTTTTGATCCCGATAATGATTCAAGACTAGATAATGATTAATAAAGTTTATATATAGACTTAAACCCTAATTTTGAGATTCCTAGTTAAATTTAAAAGCTACTAACGATAAGAATTTATGCTCAGTATCAAAACTGAGATATAAACAGAGTTTAATTTCTGTATGAAGCCCAATACTGTATAAATGACCATATATGCTTATAACTAGAAAACGATGATCCAAAAATGAACTGTCAAGATTTTAAATACACAACGAAAATGAAAATTGACAAATAACTCAAAATCTAAACTTCAATAAATAATCAGATCACGCTTTTGTTCTAAACCGAGTTTTCTTAAGCTATCGGAGCCTGAAACAAAAATTGACACAATGAGCTTAAGAAATCCAAATCGCGAGAGATAAAATTATACGAATAAATTAACTACGTATATATATAACCTAAATTTTTATTTTGAAATCTAAGTGTTTTATACAACTTTACTCATACTTTTACACGAAAACTTCCAAATACTAGTTAATATAAACCCGTATAACCCGTATAATTAACTAAAAACTTAACTAAAAAATAAACTAATATATATATATGTGTGTCTCGGCTGATTTTTGGTGCAAGTTGTGGAGGGGAAAGAGGAGCCGAAGAATGGCTCAATAATGCAAATTTAAGTCAACAAATCAACCACAATAGCTAACCAAAGATGACAGCTCATCCTAGCATTAATTAGGGTGAAAATAACAGCTGAATGAGGATCATTTTGGAGAAGATTCGGATGAAAAGCAGCAGCCGAAGTCCTCTTCCTTTCCTATATATATATATATGTTTAATTAATAACCCTAAAGAGTAAACAACAAATCTCATTAATACTCAAACTCATCAGCACAAATCCACTCCCAAATAACAATCAGAACGAACCAAAACAAAGAACAAAACCAATCTTAACACCCCAAGTTCGGATCAAGGAAAAACAAGCTAAAAACCCTCAAAGCGAGCTCAAAGGTAGTGGACTTGGTTTAAAGGATTTTCGTTCGAAGATATGATTTGTAACTGACTTAAAATCATCCTAGGAACATAATAAACACAAACACAAGCTTCGGATTGCACTCAAAGAGCTCCAACGAGGTAAAATTTCAAAACCCTAGCTTATGTTTCAAAGAATCGAAATCTATGTGTTTATGTGTTTAAACGTGTTAAAAGTTGTTATATATCCTTATATATGATGTATAAATTCTTAGAAGTAGTTTAAATAAGTTTCTAACGTGTAAAAACAAAGAAAAAGAATCGAACCGAGGAGGAAGATGATGAACAGAGAAACGCTGCCTCAAGGCCGGCAGTGTAACGATGTACGCCGGCGGCTTACATGGATAGGCCGGCGGCTTACAGGCGGCTTACACTCAAACAGAGGCTACGTAAAATAATTTTCACGCAAAATTCGACGTAACCCGCTACCTGGAGATCTACGCCGATGGCGTAGGGCCGGCGTACGTTGTAACATGGCAGCTTTCAACACCGGTGCTTTCCATATGAAATTTTCTTCAAAATGATTTTACACCGGCACCTGGGATTTAGCCGGCGGCCTTGGGCCGGCTTACAGCCAAATTTTTCCAACGAAAGCTTTTCTGACCTAAACCGAATTTAATATATATATATATGTTATATCTACTAAGTATGTATATATGTTTGTTTATGTAGATATATATTAGATAGTGACCTTAATACAAATATTTAAGTCTATTTAAATTAATATCTATTAACTTTTGAAACCTAGAACTAAGAAAATATTTAGAGTATGTTAGTCTAATATTTGTTTCAACAAGATAAAACATATAAGAATGGAAATTGGAATAAGTTAATTTCTTGAGCAATGTAACTTCTAAAAATAACCAAACAATTATGTGGAAGTAAATAGGAAAAACAAGACAATACTAAGTATTATATCGAGTCTAGGACACAAGGCACATGTAGGAATTTAGCTAGATGATATTGATGATATTTTATTTTAAATAGGTGAATTGACTCATTAGAAGACCTACCAGTGGACTACTACGACTGAGTCGGTATGAGCAGTGTGAGTAATTCAGTCATATTGTACTGGTTGTGATTGTAAATAGTCGAAATATGTAATGCAGATAAACAAATGAGTGTTTGTTGAAAGTTTGATATGATATGATTGTATGATTGCTAAAATATCTTTATACAAGTGATAACGCAATGGTTGGTGTTGTGCAATAGTATAATGATGATTGTGTGAAGTATGGTCACCTCGAAATTGATTAAGACTTTTTGACTTAACAAAATAATATGGACATGCATTGCACGAATTGCATTATTGCATATATGGTTGTGACAGCCTGCTACGTATTAATATTTCAGATCTCTCTTTTTGCTTGATTAATCTAATGTGTGAGTCTTCCAAGGTTCTCTTTGGTTTGGCGGTCCTATGAGGAACTAAAAGGCACCGAAGAACGTCGCCCGTAGAATCGCTTTGAAATGATTAATACTTAGGGAGTTTCTAAGGGGATTGCAGGAGATGGTTTGTGGAAGCCACTATATTTAAAGTGATAACATTAAAACGAGAAATCGTTGATTCTCCTGTGTACTTAGTCTCTCCTGGGCAGGTGGGTCATTGAGTTTTTGTTCTTCAACCCATTGAAAAGAGGGCGTAAATCTTTTTCCTGTTTGGATTCTAGACCATCCAAACTTGTATCTGTGCATACGGTTGAGTGCTTGCATTGCATATGATTGGTTAATGACTTGCGTGAAGTATGGTATGTCTGATTATTCACTGAGCTGTAGTTTCGCTCATACTCCTACAGTCTTTTCAGGTTCACTTTACGTCCCTGGTTAGTTACATCGAGGAATATGGCTCCGGTAAGGGCTTTGAAGCTAGAAGTCTACAGATCTAATTTAGTTTGATGGTTATGTACTATTAGTGTAGAATATTTAGTTGAATATTTCCAAGGAAATATTCGGTTTGTAATAGTTTGTAATGGTTATTCACTAAATCATTTCTCTCATATATTTGTTATTTCTTATCAGGCAACTTAAAAGATCCTGTTGTTTTTAAAAACCTGTCATTCTCTGAAGGTAATCTGGTGATAATATTCAAGTGTAACTTGTTTATTACTACTAGGGTACCCTCGGGGCGTGACAATTTTCTTGAGTTTGAGTCAAATATCGATTTTTAGAATGATTTTGGGGAAATCTTGATTTTTATAATTTGCTTTGAAAAAGGATCTTCATAGTGTTTTGTTTTCGAATTTATTTTTGCTTCGATTTAAGGTTTTATGAACAATTGGTTAACTTAAGGATTATTAATTTGTTATTTTGTTTCTTGAATTCTTCCTTCTTAAGATTACGAGATTTCAATTTCTAACTCGTTCTATGATTCTTGGGAGTTTGATTTGATCGTTAGGGCTTTATTGTGATTTCCGTCTCTTAGGATTATTAGTCTGGTCGTTTGGGGAATTTCCAAAGTCTATATTTTATTATTGGCAGATAAAGTTTTCTTAATCGTGCCAAAGCCTAATTATGGAATTGGCCTTTGGTGATTTCCTGATCCTTCAAATTGTCATGTTATGGATTAACTTGCTTTTTAGCAAATTATCACTGTGTTTTATTTTTATCCCGATTTTTATGAATTATAGATTAGGTAAGCAGTTTATCTTACGTAATGGTTTTTGGACTTAAGGACTTTTGTAGTCCTTATTTTATTTTTAGATTTTCTCAAGACTAATGAATTCTTACTTTCGTTTATATTTCAGGACTCGTTCAAAGTTCGGTTTTAATTTGGAGTGATTTTTAGGTTTATTTTCGAAGTTCATCTTGAATTATTTACTGAAATTTTCCGGGGCTTACATCCTCCCCACCTTAAAGAAAGTTTTGTCCGCAAAACTTGTTACGTGTATCGTTTCGAGAAAAGATTGTGAATTTTCGAATTTATCTAGCACGGTTTATGCTTTGATTTGTATCATTTCTAAATTTTGTATGAGAGGTATTTTACGAATATAGCACATACAAATTAATAAGATTTGGCTTAGCGATTCCAACCTTCACTTACACGACTCTTTTGGAAAACGACACGGACTTGACTCGAACCACAGACGACTCGACTTGACCGACACTAGACGACTCATGACACGACCTTTCATGACTCGATTACTTTGACCAACGAAGGTTGTGGATTCGCTTCTCCATTCTTATGTAGCTGTATATACAATATTGTGCTTGTGATCAATATTCTTAAATAATTAAAGTCATCGTTGTTTTAAATCTTATCATCGTGATCATCTTGATGGGGTTGAAATCAAGAATCTCATTGCTTTATTGTATACTTATTACTTGTGAAGATCTTACGGAGTTTGGTAATTGAGATTTGATTTTTGAAATTTTAACTTTTATGTAACGATCATCGTAGATTTTCGATCTTTCAAAGTTCTTTATTTACAAGAAGTCGTATTGAGGATCTTGGAATTCGTTAAATTAATCGAGTTTTTGTTTTAGTTTCCATCATTGGCTCATTCTAACTTTTAATGGTCTCGGGCTTTCCTATTTTTAGTCTAGCCATGTAATCCGAAGGTATTTCTAACAACCTATCTCTTTGATTCTATTGGCAGGAAAGAATATGCGGTATTCTAAGGGTATAGCGCTAACCTGGTATCGAGTTGCATCTTTGATCCTCGCTTCCTTCCATGGCAAAGGACTCCAGCTCCTCATCACTAGCTCTTCATACACTCCATATGTGTGAGGGTTGTGGACTAGATTTCCGGATGTAGATGTCCTTGAAGAACCTCGATTCCTTTTTCCTTTGTTGCTTTTATTCCTGTTATATCTCTTCCTCTTCTTCCTAGGTAGCTCCAGCGAAGCAACATGCAATTATCCCGTTCAGGGCATGTTTTAGCCAAATGTCCCGTTTTTGCAAAGAGAGCATCGGTTGGTCTCTTTTGGGACACTTCTCAACTTTGTGACTGGGTCCCCACAGAGGTAGCACTTGAATTGAAGTGTGGACACTGATAGGGTAATGCTCTCTCTTACATCTCCAACATTGTATCTTATCCAATTATGTCTTCTTCCTTGTTTGGGTCATCATCCAAGGGAAGTGTTATGACATTTTGACTCGGGGTCATTGAAGCATAGAACTCCATTTCCTTATTACTTCTTTCTTGCCTCCTCTTTGAGCATTTTCTATTATCCGTGCTCTTTCTAGCAATCCTTGATAACTCCTGATATCCAATTCTTCCAATCGAGTCCGAAGGTCTTCTTTTAAACCATTCAGAAACACTTCTTTTGAGTTCCTCACTTTGCTTATATGATTCTGGAGCATATTGCAAAATCTACTGAACTCGGTTTCGTACTGTTCCACACTACGATCTCCTTGTGAGATATTGAGAAAATCTGAACTGTACTGGACTCTTAAGCTCATGGGAAATATTTTTCAAAAACTCATATTTAAACATCTCCCATGTAACTGGAGGCGTCAACTCTCTTTCCTTAGAGTCCCACCATACTCGGGCATGTAAGCGGAGCATAAAGGTTCCATAATTGACTCTCAGATGGTGTGGTACTTCAAAAGCATTAAGGGACCTCTCAATGTGTGCCAACCAATCCTCTGCCTCATCTGGTTTTCCAAAAACTCCGTCGAAATACTCGTTACACTTTATGAAGCATGGTAAGAGGCTTTGGTGGTATTGAGGTGATGGGGGTTCATCTTGCGTCGTTTCTTGCTCATATCTCACAGGTGTAGACGTTGAACTGACTTGAGTCTGTTGCATGTAGCCTCCTGTCTGACTAGTAAGCCGTTCAATCTCTATTGAGGCATTTCCCCCTTGGTTAGGTGGTTCGGGTATCGCTTGGTTCTCGGGTCCTAAAGGAGTCATGACGGGTTCTTGTTGTGGTTGGGTATATCTCCTACAATTTTATTAAGCTCAGGTGAAAATTCTAAATCTTTTATTACGTCTTAAGGCGGTAAAAGAAGCTTAAAGAAACTTATCGGAAATACAGAACACGGAAATGCGGAAATAAACATATGTAAGAAATATTGAAATTCTACTGAAATCAAAATCGATAACAAAACTTCATAATATTCAAAACGAAATACATGAAATCAAGAGAAGATGTAAATCTTTCATTACAAAAGTTCAAAGAAAGGATGCAAAACATACATTGGAACTAATTCATGAACTAGATGATAAAGCACAAAATCGGTTTACATTTTCAAAACATCTTTGTTCTCTTCACTCAAAAAGTTATTTGCTCCTAACGCTCAACACGAGAGATCTATTGATATTTCTAGGAGACTGACTTCTTCCAAACAAGGGCAGCTGTCCAGCTGTTAATTCTTGTGGGGGCATCTACTCGCCTGGTGTCCCGGCTGTTTGCAGATGAAGCACTTTAGGGTTTTCTTTCCTGGACAGTCCACAACCTTATGCTCGGGATCTCCACAGAAGTAACACTTGTGCTTAAGTTGTGGACACTGTTTTAGATAATGACTTTCCTTGCACTTCCAACAATTGATCTTACGCCTCTTAAAAGGTTCATTCTTAACTGTTAGGCTAGTTGTCTTATACCTTCTGACTTTGGAGCTTGGACTAGCCATAACAGAAGGAGTCTCAATTCCTTGCATTGTCACTTGGTGGGGTCCTTCCACCTGAACCGGCACATTCCTAATAAGCACTTGTTGTAAGAGGAGCTTTTGTGTATCCACCAAACACCCTAGAAGGTCTATGACTTGTTGCATTGGATCTTGTGGTGGTGGGGTGTCTCTCACTTGTTGTCCATCGGGAAGGCTAGTCGACGATTGCACGTTCTCCTTAGGTAGTCTCCTAGAAACAGGACGAGACGGTCATGTTAGTCTAATTATACTACTCACAAGCTGCTTATGTTTTAGAAAAAAGTTATAACTTTTTATTTTTCTTTTGTTTATTTAGAAAAACGGTGAAATCACGCAATCAATCCTACCCACCTAGTGGTCTTGTCATGCCCCAAAGGGTACCCTAAACGCGACAGTCCACCACACTCGATATTTAAACTTAAGTATGACATCCTTAGTCATCCTATAAGTTTACATATCGGGTGTAAGGTGTACTTACACAACTTTTAGGATCACACTTTGAATCGAGTAGTCTTAAGAAAGCATACATAGCATTAAGAATAGAAATCACAACAGATAAATAGTTAAATTTTACAAAAAACCAAGGGGGCATACCCCCGCCAAAATAATGGGAGTCTTCATCATCTAGCTCCAATTTACACATATCTGAGTCTACATTAAAGAGATTTTCCTAGAAGTCCACGCCTATACTAGGTCCCGACTTCCTCAAAAGCTCTTTAATCCAATGTGATAAACCTGCACAAAGTGTCCTCTCGGAACAACCAAAAATAGGGACACTGCAACAAAAACTATTGGGGTATAAGCTAATTGCTTAGTGAGATTCATTTTCCAATAACATACTCGATCAAGCTAAAAATATCTATACAAGCAAGTTATAATTAAGCAACCATATGAATGCACAAGCAAATGAGCAAGCAAGCATATGACTTTCCGGTAGTCATATGTGAATGGATTTACGCCCTCCATTCGGGGTTTGGGGTAGTTCATAAGTCATGCAACTACAGTTCCAATGTTGGTCCATAAGACATGCAACCATAGTCCCAATCTTAAGTGGGGTGGTCCATAAGACATGCAACCACAATTTTAATGTTGGTCCATAAGTCATGCAACCATAGTTTTCATTATTTGAATGGGGTGGTCCATAAGTCATGCAACCCTAGTCCCCTTCATTAAAGACCCGCTGCCTCCCGATCATACTTTTGTTCCCACCAAAAGCATTCTCGTAATGCAATGTGACTCACTACGTGATATGCATGTACAATTTATTCATATAATCATGGCATATTAATTAGATAATTTTAAAAGTGATCATACAGATTTCAGACACTCCAAATCTATACTAGCTCATACAAGTTATTGCAACAAAGCTTGCCTCGATATACTTATCGTTCATTCATACAAGTTTAGATCACCATTCAATCACAATTTTATCTTTTCCTAAGTCTAATGCCACTACTACTACAAGCACACCCAAGAGCATAATTAATTGAGAAATGAACTCACTTGTCCATGTAGTGAAATCCACTAGTCGTAATAGTCCTCGGGGAGTGGTAACTCGTCCTCCAAATTACCTAAGTACAAAGAATACCCTCAATGAGTATCTCTTATGAAGTTCTATTAAACTTAACAATTTTATTTACTAAGTTCGTCAATTTCCGTCTAGGTTGAATCCCTAACTTAAAAAGGTCATATCTAACTCATTTTAACTCGGAATTAAGCTTATAATATACCGATTTATACCTACTTCGAAAGAGCTATCTATTTCTAAAGTTAATTCAAACATTTAAGATCATTTAGGGGTCGGAAACATAATGTACAGTAGGGTTGCGAAAATCCAAGAATTGCACCTTTGTGAAAAATTGCCATATCTACTCTATTTAACTACTTAGACCAATTTATTTTAGTCCTAAGCTTACAAGGAGATTCTCAAAACAAAATTAAGAGATTACACACTTATCTAATACCAAACATAAAGTTCAAATGAAACTTCTAAGAATCCATTTTCATAAATCCGAAATTTACAAGTTGAAACTCATTGTTTTGTTTTGAGTAATTCCTTTGCTAAAACTTACTTAGTTTAATGAAAATAATTTTCCTATATTATATATATCAAAGCATTCCCTTTTTAATATAAAATACTTGTTTGGAGATCAAAAAGAAGGTTTTAAAATTTGGTCTCCCCATAATTACGAATTTCCTCTTTGAAGTTTACAATGAAGACAAGACCTAAATTTTGTCTTTTACAAAACAATTGATTTAAGCAATACCTTTTTGGAAAACTCATTTAAACTTATGAAAATTCATCCCTTAAGATATCTATACCAAGAGCCCTTTATATTTTTGTCTAAATCTTCATTTTAAAGTTGAATGATGGGTTCCAAAAATAGGTCTTGGTCTTGATCCGAATTTTCGTAAATTTATTTTGGATATATCTCTTGAGAAATTTCATCTAAACTCATGAAAAACAACCCATCACATATTATATCTAAGAACCCTTCATTTCTTGAATAAAATCCTCATTTGTGAGTTGGAAAACATGTTTTTATTTTAGGTCTTTGTCTTGATCCGAAAATACAATTTTTGTTTTTGAAAATAAACTTTGAAAATCAACTTTGATTCTTGTAAGATGAAGTCTGATGATATATATCCATCATACCTTCATTTTCTTAACAAAAACTTCCATTTTAAGACTTGGAAGAGGGTTTTTAACATGGAGCCTTGACAAGTTACGAATTTTACATTTTCATTCCAACTTGAATCTAAGATCTACTCAATATATAACCATGAAAGCATAAGAAAAACTTAGTAGTAGGCCTTAAACTTCTAGATCTACACATAAACATAGCTAAAGCTTGATAAAACTCTAGATCTACAAGCTATCACAAAAACAAGAAGATAAACAAGCCTTCCATATAACAAAAATACTAAGAACAAAAGAGATCATCATCTAGAGGAGTGTTTCACTTCTTGGCATCATCATCCATAGCCTTTTAAGCTTGTGGAATGTCCTTTGATGCATGAAACATCCATGGTATCATCCTAGAACATCTTATAAGAGCAAAAAGGGAAAGATTACCTCAAATATTTGCAAGAAATATATGTGGAAGCAAGAAAGAAAAATGGGGCAACTTGTTCTTAAGAAGAACAAAGCAAAGAAGAAGAGAAGGAAAGGGAAAAGAGAGGGTTTGAGAGTTTTTGGAAAATGGAATGAAAAGTGAAGAGAGAGAAAAGTAAATGAGTATTTATATTAGGTGGATTTAGGGTTTGTTTGTGTAATAAAAGGAGTTAAAATGAAACAAATTGGGGGGAAAAGTATGGGGATATGCGCCGGCCAATGAGGGAGTGAAAGGAAGATATATTTGATTTCATTTGAAATTTGAATTTGTGTAATAAATTGTATTAATTGTAATGATTTGTGAAGAGACAAAATTTCTTGGAAAACAAAATGAATTGAGTGATTGAAAGGTTGTAAGAATAGGGTATGGGTATGTGTGTAGTAGGTTGTACTTGTGAATAGTAATAATAGTAGATAAGACATTTACTTTATCGGTAGTAACGAAAATACGGGAAAAAGGCTATAACTGTAATTTTTATAGCCCGAAAAATTATAAAATATATATTTTTGAAATCCTTATAAAATTCCGGTTCTAACGAGTATTCTGGAATATTTTTCTGAGTTTCTAGTTCCGGGGCTCGCTTTTCCGTAATGAAGCTTGGGAAAACTCGGAATAGAAAATTTTTTCGAAATCAAAATTTTGTATGGTTCGAAATATACTATAAAACAATAATCCGCATTAATTTATCTTATAGAGGTTCTTTTATATAGAAATCTAAGAAAAGCCGGAATTAGGGTTTCTAGGTTACTTGTACTAATCCTATTTAGGGTTTTGATTTCTGATTTACGGAGCTTATTCAGTTACTATGAAAACCGGGGTTTACAGGTCTCCTAGGTCAAAGGGGTAATCTAGCATCTCTATCATTGGCTTGAACTAAAAGTCGTGTAAGGTCACTTACTCCTATATTTTGCGGTTGCTAGTATAGATTTGATCATCCCATCAAATATTTTCATTCTTCCTTCTTCATATGTCTGTTTCTATATCTTCAAAAGTCTCCAAGATAGAATTCAAATCCTTAATGATTGAAAATCATACCTTAAAGGTCATTGAGCTAAATCTAGTTCTTCTTTACCTAAGGGTCATCTAACACTTACCTATTCATTTCTATGATCATATCTTTAACATCCTATTCTCCTAAAGGCTTCCCACCTAATTCCCAAAACCTTGTTGCTCTTATACCAACTAAACTGTCACGCCCTGAAGGGTACCCTAAACGTGGCAGTCCGCCGTACACAATATTAAAGCCTAAGAATGACCACCTCAGTCACGCGAAGGCTTCCATACTATGTACAAGGCGTCTAACACATAAAGGAGACAAATCGGAATGATACATTTTATGTTGATACAATTGAGTAACAATGTAGAGGAAATACAATCCACTATACTCCAAATACAAAACACTATACTTCAAAATATAAATCATCAAACTTCAATTACATTTATCCCAACACCTCACTACATAAAACTATTACAAGGCAAAACATAAGGCTTAGCCAAAAACTTCAAGCATTCTCATATCTTGCCGGAATCCCGAAGTCATTCTCGACTTCAACCATCTCGGTCTCCACTTAGCATTTCTTGGAATAACCTGCTCATTTAAACAACTATTGGGGTATAAGCTACACTAGCCCGGTTTTTCAGGTAGCCAAGAAAACCCTAGAACCGGAAACCAAAACCCTAAACCGGATTAGCTCAAGCCTGGAGTGAGAACTAGATACCCTAATTCCGGCTTTTCCTCGGTTTCCAGTTAATAACTTTTTCTAAGAAAATTTAATTTTGATTATAGTTCTTGAATATATTTCAAACTAAGAAAATATCTGATTTTAAGAAAATTTCAATTCCGGGTCATCCCGAGACCCATTATAGAAAAACGTGCCCCGGAACTAGAATTTCAAAAATATTCTCATGAGTACTCATTTGAACCGAAATAAAAAAAGATTCCAAAAATATATTTTTCATAATTTTCCGGTTTATGAAAAATACAGACAGTTATAGCCTTTTATTCGTATTTCATTACTACCGGAAATTAAATTGTCTTGTCAACTATTCATAAAGTACTACCTAGCCTACCTATTAGCCTATCCTACAAGTCTAACCCTTACCATCAATCAAATCCCTCCCTTTCTTCTATAACTTTTGTCCCTTCACCTCTTACAAACTATGACTAATGATGTAAGAATTCACATCAAGTTAAATCAAAAAGGACAAGCAAGCTTCCCCCCCCCCCCCCCCCCCCCCCCCCCCCCCCCGAACTTCCAAACCGGCGCCACTAGGACCCCCCCCCTCCCATGCTCCTTTGAATTTTCCTTCTCACTTAACCTAAGTTCCACTCCTATATAAACATATTTATTCTCTCTCTCCTCATTCTCCACTTTCCAAAAGTTACAAAGTGTGAAAAAGCTCCTCAATCCTCTCTTCTTTCCGAAACATTGGAGCCCCACACACACACTCACAACTTCTCATTTTTCTCTCTTATCTCCTCCATCCACTTCAAGTAAGCAAAGATCTACTACTTCCAACTCATAAAACTTGTTATGGCTAAGTGATTTTGGATATTTCAACTCTATGTTCCCATGATCTTTAGTAGGAACAATGAGATATCTAAACAAAAATCCCGAACCATTACAAGTAGATCTATCTTTTAAAGGAGTTTCCATACCAAAAGCTTTGCTTTTTCCATCAAAAAGTCTTTTAAACAAAGGATCTTTTATGAAAATATGGTTTTTATGTTTTTAAAACTCATTTAAGCTTTGATAAAGTAGATCCATCATTTTGATACTCATGATCATGTAGGCATTTATAGTTTCATTATTATTTTGTTCATATGTGCATAAATAGTCTTTAACACTTTTGTCTTTAGTAAATGACTTTCTAGTGTATAGATCTATATATATATGGGTCCATGAAGTCAAAAAGAAAAGTACTTTACAAGAAAAAGACTTTTGAAAATTCGGATGACTTTGAAAACCAAGTCAAAAACACTTTAACAACTTCCAAACATGTATTTCATAAGAGAAATGAAGCCTATGGGTAATAGATAATGTTTAGTAGTATTTTTCATGAGTCTAAAGGAGTTCTAACTAAAGAAAATGATGTGGAAACAAGAAATGAAGTCCATAGGAGTTTTGAGTTAAAAGTTATGAAAACCAAATTCGTATAATGGATGTAGGGTTAGAAAACACTATTTTTCCAACTTCAAAAATGATATTTTCTTAAATAAATGAAGTCCTTAGGATATAGGTATAATAGATACTTAAAGTTTCAAGTATAAAATATATTTTTCCTAAAGGAATCAACTTGAAAATGGACTTGTGTAAATTCGGATTTTTGGAAACCCCATAGTAAAAGACCCACTTAAAAGTTTATAAATTGAATTTTATTAAAGAAATAAAGGCCTTAGGATATAACTAATAAAGGGTCAAATTTCTTTAAATAAAGTAGAGTTTTTCTAAAGGAAACCCATGTAAAATGTAGATGTGGTCAAATGTAGTAAACTCACTTACTAAACATTGAGAGGAAATGGTTTCTAAGGAAAGTTTGTTTTCTAAAAATCGTTAAATCTAAAAGTTATAAGAACATAGACTCCTTAAGGTTCACATCATGACATTCATGATAGGGAAAATCATTTCATTGCATTTAGCATCATATTACACTTAGGAATCTCAAATGCATTCATGAAAACCGCATTTTGGAATTGACAACCCGCTGTACAGATCTGATCCCTCAATTCCGAGGCTTAGATATTTTCAAAACTTGATTTAAACTTCATATTTGGAAAGCTCTTCCGAAGTAATAGGAATCGGTATATAATTTGCGAAATACACATTCCGACTTAAAACGACCAAGTTATGGCCATTTTAAAACGGAACTTCGGAAATGACGCGAATTCCGATTTCACTAAGTTTCCTTAGAGTTTTAGTGTCCTAAGTTGATAGAATACTTATTAGGGTAATTTCTTATATAATAGTGAACCCGTGGACGTGACGAGTTACCTCCGGACTATTACTTCTAGAAGACCGAAAGTACCGATGGCGAGTGAGTTTTTCTTCCCAATTCTATTTATTGTATGTGCTTGTAAGTAGTGCACTAGAATTAGGTCAATTGAATGGAATATGAATAATGGGGATTATTGGGAAATTATATGATTGTTGATGATGTGAGAAACAAATTAAGAATATCGAAACCGGGTGATAAACTTTGATTGATATTTAGCTATGATGGATTGTCCTGATAAATTGATGATCGCCTAAGTAAATTGGCTTAATCAACTACTTGAGTAAATGATAAATTGACATGTGCATATCACAAGGGGATGGAGCATGAGCATTTCCAGGTTAGTCGTGAACCATAAACACATCGAATAATCGTAGGTTAGTCGTGAACCATAAACGACATCGAATAATCGTAGGTAGTCGTGAACCATACACGACATCGATAATCGTAGGTTAGCCGTGATCCATAACAGGATATTGTAGTACCGCAGGATTCTTAATCTCTAACCCGGGATGGAGGGCGCAATTCCATCCACATATGATTTCCGGTTGGTCATATGTATGTTGAACTCATGTTTTGATGCATACACTTGCTTGATTAACAACTTGCTTGAATTGTTGTGACATAAATGTTTTTGTGGGAGATTACACTCACTAAGCTAGTTAGCTTACGTCCCTACAGTCCGTTCCTTTTGCAGCTTACACACTTATGGCTTAGCGAAGAGACCCGGCTGAACAGGTACCGAAGCTAGGAGTTTTCCCTAGAAGTTGTAATTTTTGAATTAGACTTCCATAGAAAACTTCTAAGATTTGGATGACTGTAATGGACCGTTAAATATTCTTTTACGGGGGAATGCCCCTTAGAATCTGTAATATTTATTT
Source organism: Combretum micranthum (assembly GCA_024138025.1). Lineage (NCBI taxonomy): Eukaryota > Viridiplantae > Streptophyta > Magnoliopsida > Myrtales > Combretaceae > Combretum > Combretum micranthum. The sequence goes on from JAMXBD010004159.1 coordinate 35,981, forward strand.
ATGTTCATGAATTATATCCTATTGCCCATGCATGCCAAATTAAGCTTTTATCTCCATTCGGAATTGTACTCTATTGTGTAAAGGTACGTCTTACATCTATATGAGACTCTCGAAAGACTAAGGTGGTAATTCGGAAATCTTTATATGGCATGTGGCGGACTGTTACGTTTAGGGTACCCTATGGGGCGTGACATAAGCTACACTAGCTTAGTGAGAATTCCCTTAATTCCGTACCACAACAAACAAGTTATTAATCAATCATATGCTATGCATGAACAAGCACGTGAGCAAACAATTATGCATGGGTAACCGGAACCCACGCACAGAACGGATTTACTCCCTCCGTATCTTGGGTTAGGGATGGTATTGAAGTCTACACGACCGCTGCTAGTCCCAAGCCCTCGGCTCTTAGCACTCGCCTCGGCTAGGCTCACACATGGAATGCATCCCCGATGCGCCTTAGTTTCCTATGAATGAGCTCTGATCCCGGGTCTCATTACTCAAATGAGTCCTCGGACCATACCAATCGACCTGCGTAGGAGTAGCACGCTACCAAATGCAATATGTCCGATGCGATGCATGATCAATTTACTTTTTGCTTAGGTCAAAATATTTATACATTCTTTAGAGTGACCAGGCAATATCATACACATAAATAATATGGACCATGCAGTTATCCAATCAAATCGTGGTTTCGATATGCTTTAGTATTCCTTGGCATACATTCATCACAGTCTCATCATATATCCCATGCCCATTCATATCGATTTTTATCTTGTTCCTAAAATTCTAATGTGACTAATTACAAACACAATCAAGGTAACAAAACAAGGAGAAAACTCACTCAGCCATTGGATCACCGGTCTTCTAGTAATAATAATCCGGTGGTAGGGAATCGTCGAACTCGGGATAACCTAAAAAGGAAGAAATACTCTAATAAGTATTTCAACTCAAACTAATCCAACGACTTCTTACGAACTATCAAATTCGTAATTCGCGTCCTAAGCGGGAATTCCAAATTAAAACGACCATAACTTGGTAATTTTAACTCAGAATCTCGCAAATTTTATATCGATTTCTATCTACTTCGAAAGAGCTTTCTAAATATGAAGTTTAAATTAAGTTTTGAAAATATCTAAGACTCGGAAATGAGGGATCAGATCTGTACAGCGGGTATATAGATTCCAAAAATGCGGTTTTCGTGAATGCACTTGAGATTCCTAAGTGTAAAATGAAACTAAATGCAATGGTAATGATTTTCCCTATCATGAATGTTATGATATGAACTCTAATGAGCCTAAGTTCTTATAGCTCTTTAGGTTTAAAGAATTTACATAAACTTTCTTAGAAAACCATTTCATATTAATGTTTAAGAAGTGAGTTTACTACACTTAGTCACACCTACATATTACAAGGATTTTCTTTTAGGAAAACTCTATTTTGCTTAAAGAATTTTGACCCTCATATTAGTTATATCCTAAGGTCTTTATTTCTTAAATAAAATCTTCATTTATAAACTTTAAAGAGGGTCTTTTACTAAGGGGTTTCCAAAAATCCGAATTTAGTAAAGTCCATTTTCAAGTTGATTTCTTTAGGAAAAATGTATTCTATACTTAAAACTTTAAGTGTTTATTATACCTATATCCTAAGGACTCCATTTATTTAAGAAAATACCATTTTTGAAGTTGGAAAAATAGTGTTTTCTAGCCATCTATCCATTATTACGAATTTTGCCTACAAGGTTTTTAGCTCAAAACTTCTATTGGACTTCATCTCTTGTTTTCAACTATTTTCCTTAGTAAAACACATTTAGATTCATGAAAAATATTGCTAAACATTATCTATTACCTATAGGCTCCATTTCTCTTGTAAAATATATGTTTAGAAGTTGATAAAGGTGTTTTTAACCTAGGTTTCCAAAGTCATCCGAATTTACACTAACTCATTTCTTGAAAAGTGTTTTCCTTTTTGGTTTTGTTAACTTATCTATCTATAGATCTATGTACTAGAAAGGTTATCTACTAAGGACAAAAACATTAAAGACCATTAATGCACATAAACTCAAAATAATGATGAGATCTTAAATGCCTACATGATTACGAGTAATAAAATGATGGATCTACTTTATCAAATGCTTAAATGAGTTTTGAAAACATAAAAACCACATTTTTATAAAAGATCTTTGGTTTAAAACACTTTTTGATGGATAAACATAAAGCTTTTGGCATGAAAGCTCCTTTAAATGTTAGATCTACTTTGTGATGGTTTGGTATTCTTGTTTTGATATTTCATTGTCCCTACCAAAAGATCATGGGGACATTTAGTTGAAATATCCAAGAATATCCTTGCCATAACAAGGATCTATGAGTAGAAGGAGTAGAAGTTTTATTTACTTAGAGTAAAATAGGAGATAAAAGAAAGAGAAACAAGTTTTGTGTGTGTGTGGGGAAGGCCATGGAGGTCTCAGCCAAAGGGAAAGGGGAGTGGATAGGAGAGAAAAGAGAGTGTTTTACCTTTTAGAAAGTTTGAAAATGAAAGAATGAAGTGAGAGAAAGAAAAGTAGCTTATATATTAAATGGAATTAGGTTAAATGAGACTAAAATAATTTAAAAGGATTTGCAAAATGGAGCTTCATGGGAGGGTTTCACGCCAATCAATGCATGGGGGAAGGAAAAAGTTTGATTTTATTTTGTTTTGATTGATTTATCTTTGATGTGTAAGTTGTCATAACTTGTATGGAAAGTTAAGGGACAAAAAGCCTTTGAAAAGGGATTGATTTGAGTGATGGTAAGGGTTGAATTTGTAGAGTGTGCTAATAGTAGTATAGGTGTATAGGTGGTACTTTTTTGAATAGTAGAATAGTTTGACAAGACAATTTAATTTCCGATAGTAATGAAATACGAATAAAAAGGTTATAACTGTATTTTTCATAAGCCGGAAAATTATGAAAAATATATTTTTGAAATCCTTATTTTATTTCGGTTCAAATGAGTACTCATAAGTAAATTTTTGAAATTCCAGTTCCGGGCACGTTTTTCTATAATGGGTCTCAGGATGACTCGGAATTGAAATTTTCTCAAAATCTGATCTTTTTTTGGTTTAAAATATAATCAAGAACTATATTCAAAATTAAATTTTCTTATAAAAGTTTCTTATTTAGAAACCGAGGAAAAGCCGGAATTAGGGTTTCTAAGTCTTTCTCACAAAGCTTGAATTAAACCGGTTTAGGGTTTCATTTTCCGATTTCTGAAGTTTACTTGATTACTAGGAAACCCGGGGTATACATTATAAAAAATAATAATAATAATAAAATTGTGTAATGAAATAAGATGAATAGTGCAAAAGACTAATCAATTACCGGTAGAAATGAAAATACGATAAAAAAGTTATAATTATAACTTTTATAACCCGAAAAATTATATAACTGATATATTTGGAAATCTTATGAAATTACGAGTCTAACGGCACTATTGGTATATTTTTGATATCTCGAGTCCCGGGACACGCTTTTCGAAGTCTGTATCCGAACGGGTTCGAGATAGGTCAAAAATTTACCAATCTGATATTTGTGAACAAACTTATATTACTACGAGCTATTCTACTTATTTAAACTACACCTCGGTCTCTAGGGTTAAGGGCGCTAGATTGCCGGACTTAAGCTATTATATTCCGGTTAGGGTTTCCAGGTGATTTTCCGGTTTGGACCTTTTCCAATTTGGAAACTGATATTTATGTTTATATAACATATTTAATTTGAGAGATTTATTTTAAATTTTATTTTTCTAAGTATTTAATAACTCTAACTGCTTTCGGAAATCTTGGATTGAATTATTATATCCGGAGTTATATCGGTAATGGTTACCGGATATGATTTTCTTGAGTTTGAGTCAAATATCGATTTTTAGAATGATTTTGGGGAAATCTTGATTCTTACTTTGAAAAAGGATCTTCATAGTGTTTTGTTTTCGAATTTATTTTTGCTTCGATTTAAGGTTTTATGAACAATTGGTTAACTTTAAGGATTATTTAATTTGTTATTTTGTTTCTTGAATTCTTCCTTCTTAAGATTACGAGATTTCAATTTCTAACTCGTTCTATGATTCTTGGGAGTTTGATTTGACCGTTAGGGCTTTATTGTGATTTCTGTCTCTTAGGATTATTAGTCTGGTCGTTTGGGGAATTTCCAAAGTCTTTATTTTATTATTGGCAGATAAAGTTTTCTTAATCGTGCCAAAGCCTAATTATGGAATTGGCCTTTGGTGATTTCCTGATCCTTCAAATGGTCATGTTATGGATTAACTTGCTTTTTAGCAAATTATCACTGTGTTTTATTTTTATCCCGATTTTTATGAATTATAGATTAGGTAAGCAGTTTATCTTACGTAATGGTTTTTGGACTTAAGGACTTTTGTAGTCCTTATCTTATTTTTAAATTTTCTCAAGACTAATGAATTATTACTTTCGTTTATATTTCAGGGCTCGTTCAAAGTTCGGTTTTAATTTGGAGTGATTTTTAGTGTTTATTTTAGAAGTTCATCATGGAATTATTTACTGAAATTTTCTGGGGCTTACATCCTCCCCACCTTAAAGAAAGTTTTGTCCGCAAAACTTGTTATGTGTATATCGTTTGTCGAGAAAAGATTGCAGATTTTCGAATTGTATCTCTAGTACCGGTTTATGCTTTGATTTGTATCATTTCTAAATTTTGTATGAGAGGTATTTTACGGAATATAGCACATACAAATTAATAAGATTTAGCTTAGCGATTCCAACCTTCACTTGGCATGCATAGGCAGTAGGATATAATTCATGAAACATAAATAAATATTACAAACTCTAAGGGGCATTCCCCCGCAAAAGAATATTTAATGGTCTATTACAGTCATCCAAGTCTTAGAAGTTTTCTATGGAAGTCTAAAACAGAAATTACAACTTCTAGGGAAAACTCCTAGCTTCGGTACCTGTTCAGCCGGGTCACGTCGCCTAAGCCACAAATGTGTAAGCTGCAAAAGGAATGGACTGTAGGGACGTAAGCAAACTAGCTTAGTGAGTGTAATCTCCCACAAAAACATTTATGTCACAGCAATTCAACCAAGTTATTAATCAAGCAAGTGTATGCATCAAACACATGAGTTCAACATACATATGACCAACCGAAAATCATATGTGGATGGAATTGCGCCATCCATCCCGGGTTAGCAGATTAACGACTACTGCGGTACTAACAATATCCTGTTTATGGTTCACGGCTAACCTACGATTATTCGATGTCGTTTATGGTTCACAACTAACCTACGATTATTCGATGTCGTTTATGGTTCACGACTAACCTACGATTATTCGATGTCGTTTATGGTTCACGACTAACCTACAAATGCTAATGCTCCATCCCCTCGTGATATGCACATGTCAATTTAGCATTAGTCCAAATAGTTGATTAAGCCAATTTACTTAAGCGATCAATCAATTTATCAGACAATCCCATCATAGCTAACTATACAATCAAGTTTATCACCCGTTTCGATATCTAAATTTGTGTTTCACATCATCATCAATCATATAATTTCCCATTAATCCCCATCATTCATATTCCATTCAATTGACCTACATTCTAGTGCACTACTTTACAAGCACATACAATAAATGAATCGGGAAGAAATACTCACTCCGCCATTGGTACTCCGTTCTTCTAGTAATAATAGTCCGGAGGCAAAGAATCACCATCCACGGGTTCACCTATTCATATAAGAAATACCCTAATAAGTATTCTACCAACTTAGGACACTAAAACTCTAAGAAAACTTAGTGAAACCGAAATCGCGTCATTTTCGAAGTTCCGTTTTAAAATGGCCATAACTTGGTCGTTTTAAGTCGGAATTTCGCAAATTTTATACCGATTTCTATCTACTTCGGAAGAGCTTTCTAAATATGAAGTTTAAATCAAGTTTTGAAAATATCTAAGCCTCAGAATTGAGGGATCAGATCTGTACAGCGGGTTTATTGATTCCAAAAATGCGGTTTTCATGAATGCATTTGAGATTCCTAAGTATAAAATGATACTAAATGCAATGGTAATGATTTTCCCTATCATGAATGTCATGATGTGAACTTTAATGAGTATATGTTCTCATAACTCTTTAGATTTAAAGAATTTTAAAATAAACTTTTCTTGGAAACCATTTTATGCTAATGTTTAGTAAGTGAATTTACTACACTTGACCACACCTTCATATCACAAGGATTTTCTTTAGAAAAACTCTACTTTGTTTAAAGAAATTTTGACCCTTATATTAGTTATATCCTAAGGCCTTTATTTCTTTAATAAAATCCACATTTATAAACTTTTAATTGGGTCATTTGCTATGGGGTTTCTAAAAATCCGAATTTACAAAAGTCCATTTTCAAGTTGATTCTCTTAGGAAAAATATATTTTGTACTTAATACTTTAAGTATTTATTATATCTACATCCTAAGGACTTCATTTGTTTAAGAAAATATCATTTTTGAAGTTGGAAAAATAGTGTTTTCTAACCCTACATCCATTATTACGAATTTTGTCTACATGACTTTTAGCTCAAAACTTCTATGGACTTCATTTCTTGTTTCCAACATTTTCTTTAGTAAAAACTCATTTAGACTCATGAGAAATATCACTAAACATTATCTATTACCCATAGGCTTCATTTCTCTTATAAAATATATGTTTAGAAGTTGATAAAAGTGTTTTTGACCTAGGTTTTCAAAGTCATCCGAATTTCATAAGTCTATTTCTTGCAAAGTACTTTTCTTTTTGACTTCATGGACTCATCTATCTATAGATCTAATAATAGGAAAGTCATTTACTAAAGACAAAGCATTAAAGACTATTAATGCACATAAATACAAAATAATAATGAAGCCTTAAATGCCTACATGATCATGAGTAGTAAAATGATGGATCTACTTTATCAAATGCTTAGATGAGTTTTGAAAACATAAAAACTATATTTTTATAAAAGATCTTTTGTTTAAAATACTTTTTGATGGAGAAACATAAAGCTTTTGGCACGAAAGTTTCTTTAAGTGTTAGATCTACTTTGTAATGGTTCGGGATTCTTGTTTTGATATCTCATTGTCCCTACTAAAAGATCATGGGGACATTTAGTTGAAATATCCAAGAATCACTTAGCCATAACAAAGTTTTATGAGTGGAAGGAGTGGAACTTTACTTACTTGAAGATAAAAGGAAGATGAAAAGAAGATGAAGTTGTGTGTGTGTGTGTGGGGCTTGGGAAGTTTCGGCCAAGAGGGAAATGGGGAGAGAAAATGAGAGCTTTTTACTTTGAAAAATTTGGAAAGTGAAAGAATGAGGAAAGAGAGAGAAAAAGTATTTTAAATAGGAAGTGAATTTAGGTTAAATGGAGTTAAAGATTTGCAAAATGGACAAGGGAAGGGGGGGCCATTTCACGCCGGTTTGGAGCTTGTAGGGGAAGGGGAGTTTGAAAAATTTCACTTGTTTGATTGATTTAACATGACGTGAAGTTGTTAAGAGTTGTAAAGAAAGTTAAGGACAAAAGTTATGGAGAAAAGAGAGTGATTTGAGTGATGGTAAGGGTTAGATTTGTAGGGTGGGCTAATAGGTAGACTAGGTAGTACTTTGAATAGTAGTGAATAGTTGACAAGACAATTTAATTTCCGGTAGTAATGAAATATGAATAAAAAGGCTATAACTGTATTTTTCATAAACCGAAAATTATGAAAAATATATTTTTGAAATCCTTATTTTATTTCGGTTCAAATGAGTACCCATAAGTAAATTTTTGAAATTCTAGTTTTGGGGCACGCTTTTCTATAATGGGTCTCGGGATGACCCGGAATTGAAATTTTCTTAAAATCTGATATTTTCTTAGCTTGAAATATAATCAAGGACTATAATCAAAATTAAATTTTCTTAGAAAAGTTTCTTAATTGGAAACCGAGGAAAAGCCGGAATTAAGGTTCCTAGTTCTCACTCCAGACTTGAGTTATTCCGGTTTAGGGTTTTGGTTTCCGGTTTTAGGGTTATCTTGGCTACTTGAAAAACCGGGTTTACAGGAACAACACCAGTAGCACAAGTCCCTTCCTTCATGGCCAATCCTAAACCACAGGCTAAGAAGCATAAACGACTTCAACCTCTTAAGGATTCTGCAACCCCTAAGGTCAGATGTTGGAAGTGTGAAGGAAGACATTTCCCCAAAAGTTGCCCACAACTGCAGTACAAGTGTTACTTCTGTGGAAACAAAGACCACAAAATCCTTGATTGTCCTAAGAAGAACGGCACTATCTATTCTGGTCATGCAAAGAGAAAACACAGTGCCAACATTTACCTAACAACAATAAGGAAATGCTACGTATGCAGTCGTCTCATCTGTAGGACCAAGAATTACCCTACAAATGCCGAGGAAACATGCTACATGTGCAAGGTGTGGTACCTCTATGTACGTGAAGATCTAAAGACGCAAGGTTTATGGGACGACCCCATCTCAGTCCCCGAAAGAGATGACCCATCCAAGAAAGAATGTGGGACTTCGTCTAGAGATCCTACCATCGAATCTCACCACAAAGGAAAAGAAAAAGTTACTGATAATGAAGACGAAGGAGCAAGTAATCAAGGAAATATTCCTACCCTGTGAAGAGCAATCCGAAGCAGGAATGGACGCTAAACCTTCCGTAAAAGCTTTAATATACCGATAGGAGAAATGCTTTTGTAAAAAGAATTAATCAAAGATGTATATGTTGTTTATGATTTGAAATTTTAATTATGTTTTGCATCCTTTCTTTGAACTTTTGTAAAGAAAGTATTTAAGTCTTCCTTCTGTTTCCATGATATGAATTTCCTTTTTACTATGATTTCAGTCAATTTTCAAATATTTCTTCTATATAATTGCATTCACTTCCGTCTCGATTTCTATTAGCATATTTCTCGTTTGTTTTTCCAAAAAACGCCTAAGACTTAATAAAGTTCAAGAATCTCACACTAGCTTAATAAAACCTGTAGAACAAATAGGAGACGTACTCATGCACAACGCAACCATGAAATACCACCTATAGAACCTGAGAACCCGGAGGAACCTCAACAACCAAACCAACCACGAATGGATCAAGCTAACATCGAACAACTTGCCAACCTCATAAGGAATTTCGCACAACAAGCCCATGCTATGCCTACACCAGTACCTGCACAAGAAGCGGCATCCGAAGTTCCAACACCACCGATTGAAATAGCACCAGCTGAGCCGCCATTACCGAAACCCTATCAGAGTATGTTGCCAGAGTTCATAAAGTGCAATCTATATTTTGATGGAGCTTTTGGAAAACCGGATGAAGCTGATGATTGGTTAGCACAAATAGAACGATCTTTCAATGCTTTTGAAGTACCACAACATCTTCAGCTTACATATGGAACTTTTATGCTGAGGTTCAATGCAAGAGTATGGTGGGAATCCAAAAGTAGAGAGCTACAACCACCAATCACATGGGAGACATTTAGGCATGAATTCTTGGAGAACTTTTTCCCTGGAAGCTTGAGAATCCAATTTAGTGCAGATTTCCTAAGTATTTCTCAAGGAGACCGTAGTCTTGAACAATATGAAACAGAATTTAGCAGACTGTTGCAATATGCCCCTGAATCATATAAGGATAGCGAGGAACTCAAGAGGCAAGTTTTCTTAGGAGGATTGGATGAAGACCTTCGTATCAAGTTGATAGAATTTGACATTAAAGATTTTCGAGAACTAATAGAGAGAGCACGAATTGTGGATGGTGCTAAGAAAAGGAGAAGGACGGAAGGAAACGTCATGATGATTGAGGAAGAATCTATAAGTGAACTTAGCTCAAGCTTCAAAATCAATGAGCTCGAAACATCGGTCAGCCCGAGTAGAAAGAAGGATAAAAAGAAACTGGATACCCAATGTTGGAAATGTAAAAAGGCACACCAAACAAGACAGTGTCCCAAGCTTCAACACAAGTGTTACTACTGCGGGAGTCCGAATCACAAGGTCATGAGATATCCAAAGAAAACCTCTGCCACCTGTTTGATTTGTAAGGGGCCAGGACATATTGCCAAGAAGTGTCCTAAGAAGAAAAATATGGAAGAGAGATACTTAGCAATACCCCCACGAGAAATACGTGTGTATAACCTACATGGACAATGGGTTTGCGAGGAAGCCAACCAAGAGATAGAATTCGTTGTTTTAGAAGAAGACTATAGTCACGAATACGAGTCGATATCAGGCTACCCCTAGATGTTAAATTTCTTGTTATACCGATAGTTGCCAGTAATGACCGTAGATTATGTAATCGTCACCTTACTCCAGATGGAATAAAAATATGATTGTCAAAAATTTTGTATGTATCGAAAGAAGAAGGCAATTCAATTTTACCTTGAACCTGCTAAAATACATCAAAAGCATAACTATTACCGCCTAAAAGCTAGAACCGGTAATGATAAAATCTCAACGAGCAAATTCCAAAATTTTCATCTTGACCTCAAACCTTGTCAAGATGACCGTGTAATTAATAAAACAACAATACGGAATAAGTATAAGCAATGCGAATTTAATACGTGCATGTCATATATATACTCACATAAGAATGGGAAAGGGAAATTACAACCTTCCTTCGTTAAGTAAATATACTAGTGTCGTGTCGAGTCGTCGTCAGTTCAAAAATTTAGTCAAGTCAAGTGACAAGTCGTCAGTCATCTGTTGTGTCGGTTGAGTTTGAAACTCTTCAAAAAGAGTCAAGTAAAGTGAAGGTTGAAGGTCGCTGAAACCAAATCTTATTGATTCTATATGTGCTATATTGCATAAAATATTAAACACACAAGATTAACGAAATTCCAATATTACTGACTAAAGATACTTAAGAAATAGAAAATACAAAAGAATAAATTCAAAAACAACGATAAACTTCCAAACTTTTTTTGTTATGGAAGTAAAACTAAAGAAGGTATCAGATGTATAAAGATTAAGGAAACAACTTAATAAAATCATAATACCTTTCCAACAAATAAATGTGAGACAAAATTCCAAATATCAAGAATATTGATGAAATACGACATACAAATTCTCATCAATTTCTACAAGACTACGTACGCATAACAAGTTTTGAGGACAAAACTTTCTTTAAGGTGGGTAGGTTGTAAACCCCCAAAAATTTTCATAATTCATAGAAAATAATCCTAAAAAGTTAGAAATTTAAATCCCAAAAATCGACTTAAGATAAAAACCAAATTCTAGACCGAGTTAAAACACTGGAAACGAAACCCTAAAAATTGAACCAAGATAAAACTTAATTCCAAATAAAGACAAAAACGAGTTTTCTCGATCTTGAGAAAACAAGAACCCCTGAAACAAAATATAAAGTCCAATTTCCGATATAATCAACGTCCGTACGTCGATTAAATAATCTACCCAATTCCTAAAACGCAAATCGAAACAATAGATCCAAATACCGCTTAACAACAAGATAATAAAATCCTAATTCCTTCAGTAAAATTTTAGAATCACAAAATCCAAATTTTCCAAAAGTCAAATTGAGTCAACTCATAAACCTAGACTCGGTTAAACGATCCCGAGAACTAAAAACAAATAATAATCACGAATAAAATAAGATAAACCACAGACGTCGAGCTAGAAATATAAAACGATCAAAACTCAAAAATTATACGATCTTACGAATAACTCAGTAAAATCGGAAATCAAAATGGAACCCTAAAAGTCAACAAGCCTACAACGAACCCTAGTGTTTAAGATCCGGCAATCCCGCGTTTTCAAACCCTAGAAAACGAAATTAAGTTAATAGCCTAGAATAGTTCGTAATAACGTAGGGTAACATAAAAATATCATATTCGCGAATTTTGAGTGACCTTCGGACCCAAACGGGATCGGTTCTCGAAAAGCGTGTCCCAGAGCTCGGAATATTAAAAATATTCCGTTTATACCAATAGACTCGTAAAAATACAAGGATTCCAAAAATATCAGTTTTGGAATTTTTCGGTAGCTAAAAGTTATAGATATCGCATTATTACGTGTATTCTTATTACTACCGGTACTTTAATTGTCTAGTCTACTATTCATAGTACTTTTCTACTATTCATTATTATTCACCTATCTCTACTTTTTCTTACACCTATTTCTTATACCTACATATCTATTTTCTTACTTTTTTCATTTCCAACACAACTTTAATCACATCAAACTTTACACATTACTTCTTTATTACACAACAAATAAAAAATAAAACAATTTCCCCCCCTCTAAATGCTCAAAACCGGTGCCTCCCTCTCCCCATTCATCTCTATTTTATTTCTTTTTCAATTTATTTTATTACATCCAAAATTCACTCCAAAAATTCTATAAATACCCCCTTCTTCTTCCATTCTTTCACACAATTCATTTCACTACCAAAACACTCTCAAAATCTCTCCAAAAATTCTCTCTTCAAGAATTCTCTCTACCAAAACTCTCTTTCACCAAATATCCACAAGAATTTCTCTTCATACAATACAACTACCATCTTTCCATAACTACATAACCATACATTCACTACCATCTTCATACCACACAAATACCTTAGGTAAAAACTTCTTTCAACCATTTATCTATTCATGTCATGTAACTTAGCATGACTATGGTGTTGTTTTGAAACTCACATGAGTAGTAAAAGCAACAACGTGTTCATGTTTTGTTCTTGTACATAAGCTTCCTATTTTATTATGTTGTTATTATTATTGTGATTATTTGCTTAAATATATAGTATTATGTATATTATGTATACATATTTATTTAGAGCATATAAGCTCATTTGTTATTTATTTATTTTCAAGTTATGCAATTTATTTATTTTATGCAATTATTAAGACTAGTCTTTCTAGTCTTAGACTTGTCCATATCAAGTCAAAACAATCTTTTATTTATTTTCTTTAATCTTTCGGGACTAGTCCATTCTTAGTCCCGGGACGCCTTGATAAAGCTAAGGCTCCAATACTTGATCGGGATTCCTTGATGAAGCTAAGGTTCCCAATGCTTGATATTTTATTTTCTTACTCATTAATTATTTTTAGTATTTTCTTATGTTCTTATTATTTTATACGCTCATGATACTTGCATTTGCATAATGTTAATGTCTCAACTAGTCTAAAAATAGAATCTTGTTTTACTAAATAAGCTCAAAGCTAAGTTTCCAATTATATGATTTACCACAAAAACATGAAGTTATTATCAACAACATAGAAATGGAGTTTTCTCTCAACGTTTTCATGAATAACAAAGATGAATTTTCAAGGAATCATATTTTCTTTGTATATTACGTTAACCTAAGCTTTTTGTAATATAATTTATTAATATTAAAAGTCTTTACAAAAAGCTCAAGATTTAAACTCTTTTAAAACTTCGAAATACAACTAAGAAAACAAACCACTTTTCAAAGTTAATATAAAAATCAACTCATAAGGAACCCACTTAGGAAAAGTAATGATTTTCAATTCTAAAAGAAAGAACTTGTTTCAAAAGAATATAAATAAAGAAAGGTTAGCAATAATGTATTTTATCAATAAAGATGATTCTTTTCAAAGAAATGAAAGAACAAGTTTTAAAAAGCAAAAGTTTATATTTTAGAAATAGATATAAGAAAACAAGACTCATTTTCTAAGATCATCTTAAATAAACAAATTATGAAAAGGTTTTCGACAACTTAATGTAGTTTTGATAAATTAACCTTTTATCACTAGAAATGAAATTTATGAAAGACTAGGGTTAAAGGAAAATTTGCTTGTTTTGGAAAAAAGAATGAAGGAAATAAAATAAGAATATATTCATTTGTAATAAAAATATAAAGTTTCTTCTAAATACTTGAAAAGAAATTATCAAAGTTAAAAGTTTTAAGCTCAAAATGAATTGTTTTATGAAATAAATTGTTGAGACACTACCATTAGGATTTTTGCATATAAAGTGAGCATACCTATATATTCAAAAAGTGTTTATCAAATATATATTTATATTGTTATAAAAGGATTTTCTTTAAAATGAAGTTGAGTTAGAAAATGGATTTTTTTGCAAAAGTTTAGAAAATTCGTTTTAAATATGTACCTGACGTTTTCGGAACCCAAATGACCTTTTATGACCAAGATAAGTTTAGAAATGGATAGAACTTTTCGAATAAGTAGAAAACGGTTTATCATATGCGAAATTCCGAGTTAAAATGAGCAAGTTATGGCGATTTTAAGTTGGAATTTCTTCTTATACGATTTTACCATGATTTTAAGTAAAGTTTAGAATCTCCAAGAATAGAAATTCATGGAAGACTTATCCCGGGTATTTCTTTTGTCTAGGTGACAAACGACACGAGAATACCCTACCCGAGGATTTCTACGACTAAGAAGATAGCGAAATGGACGAGTGAGTTATTCCTCCTAAATTCGTTACATTGCTTGTGCTTGTAAAGTAGTAGCATTAGTATATTAGGAAAAGATAAAAATGGATATATATTTGGGGAATTCGGGATTATATATATGATTCTATGTTTATGCGTGAATTGAGAATTAAGAATATCGCAACTTCGATCTGCTTGTTTAAATAATTTTGTTTACTTACTTGTATGATTATTTATTGTTGCCAAATTGATTGATTGCCCTAATAAACCTTAATAAGGTTTGACCCAAGAACAATGAAACATTCACGCATAGCATCCATCGAGTCACATCTATTTCAGAAGGCTGCTACTCCTACACGTAGAGTTGGATTGGTTGTGATCGTGCGGTGCCACGGGCCATGTTCCTTCCTGGAGAATCCAAATTGCTCGGGAAAGCGACTCTAGGTTCGGAGCCGAGCCAACCGAACGCTGTGGGTGAGGACCTGGGGACTAGCAGTAGAAGGTCGAGGACCTTCAACCCCAATTCCCTAACCTTTGATACGGAGGGGTAAATCTGTTCTATATATGGTTTCCGAATGACTATATATATTCGCGTAATCATGTGATTGTTGCATTGTATACATAGCATATGTGTGATTGAATTACTAAACTTGTTTGAAAATATGGTGCGAATGAAAAGGAATATCTCACTAAGCTAGTTGTAGCTTATACCCCTATAGATTTGTTGAAACAGGTGTATGCATGGATTAAATTTAAGGATCATGACATTAAGGAAGTCATGGACGGAAGACTAAGGATATGGAATGATACGATGAAGAAATTTTGTAAGGTTCTTTATATGTGATAACCTATATGATTAGGGACGTATATTTATTTGAAGATAAGAGAAGAATATGTCTTAAGAATTGAATTGTGATATGCTTATGTTTTATATTAAGTATTCTCTTTGCCTTCTTACTTATCTATTATCAATGTAAATTGCGCTACTCCGATGCGTCCCCTTGGTTGTGATGTACGCCTTGTACATAATATGGAAGCCTTTGCATGACTAAGGTAGTCATTCCTAGGCGTTAGTATTGTGTACGACAGACTGCCACGTTTAGGGTACCCCTCGGGGCGTGACACGTAAGCAACCTGATGAAACTTTGGTTGAATACCGTTTGAGAATTAGAGTCTTGTGCGAAGACTTTGCCTTAGTTGGTCATCCCAGGTCAATCCGAGAGATGTTCAATTTGTGGAAAAGAGGATTAATGAACACTGAATGGTATAGGGTGGCAACCAATGTTGAGTTTTGACCTTTAAGGAAGAAATGTTGGTCGGAGCTGGAAGTAATCTATGCAGTGGAAAGGATCGCCGTACATAAGTTAGGAGAACCCATGTTACAGGAAGCTACCTTTGTGTTGAGAAACGAAGGGGGACCGACTTTTCCTAATTTCCAAACCTAGAACCCAATTGGATACCTATTTATGTATGCTCATGACCTGTTGGGAGATCACACTGACTGGCTCCGGGCTGATGCTCAAAGTCATTTCTTCTGGTGGGGAGTGTATGGGGAAGTGATACCTCCACCCACCAACATGGCTCAGCCACCCCCACTAAGTGAAATTGGCTACCAAACCCACGAAGAAGAGGTAGATGAGGCAAAAGGTGTGGAAGTTATCCATCCTGAAGAGATTGAGGGTGGAGAAGGGCAAGGACTAGTGTGCAAAGAGTGGAATTGATCGCCTAAGGAAAGGGACTAGACCCATGATTGACCCATAAGTCCAAGCTGAATTTTGTAGCCGCGACCTTGAAAGATAGGTCGTAGTATGTCGATGTTGGGCGTTACCTATGTGTGTTGCTTGTCATGATGTTTGCATTAGTATGACCTAATATCGTTTTCCATGTAGGGGCCCTTGTACCCCAGCTATGTTTTAATGAAAAGCTATATTATGATATATGAAGTTAAGGGCTCGTTGTTCACGTTTCTTGAAATTATATCTTCCTTTATGGTTACTCGCTTGTACAATAATTTCTGGCAATACCAAAATCTAAAAAAAAAAAAAAGGGGTAAATAATATTATCAAAAGATTATTTGACTAAGTTACAATAAGGGAATATAATCACAGTAGAAAAAGGAGACGCTAAGAACAAACCATAGCAAGTGAACCCGATGAAAATAATAATGATACTAATAAATAATTAAAATAACAATAATAAAAATAATATTAAAATAATGAAATAATTATAATAAATGTACATATCTATAAAATAAACTAAAATAAAACAAAATAAAATTAAAATGACCTTAGGGTAGTTGACATGAGTATTTAAGCCATCCGACCAATTAGGCCCGCCCTTGACCAGTACAAGCTTGGTAGGAAACCGACGAGTCAAGTCCTTCTGAATGATCTAGATAAGGATATATGTCGATTCCCGGGATCTAAATGGAGTCACAATTGAAAATAGGTATCCGCTCTCTAAGGTCGATGACCTACTAGACTAACCACGTGGGATAAGTGCATTTTCAAGGACCGATCCTCGACCCAGATACCCTCAGTTAAAACACTAAGCCAAGAAACGTACATGAAACCACATCTCGGATCATACAAGAACGTTATAATTCTTGATCGACGGCATTGAAGTGATAATTGTCTCTGTTATATTCATAGACTGGATGAGCTGGGCGTGTAGGTCTTTACTAGATAAATTATGTGAGACTTTATGGACGATAGCCTCATCTACACATAGGTATGGAAGTAGCATGAAGGGTACCTATGCGTAACATTACTGACTTTTAAGAAAGGTAAAAAATTACACCAAGTTCTCTCCATATGAATTCTGGCCGAGGAAGGCTTCCTCTATGGACCGCATGGTATTGAAAGGATGGGTATCTAGGAACTTTGAAGGAATAAAAGTACAATGGATTGGGAAACTGCCAAACCCGTAAGGGACGTGAGAAGTTTTTCCAGGCTCGACAGGGCACTGTAGAGGGTGTTAGGGGTTCCTAACCCTGAAACCCCGAATGAACGAAGAGCTTACAAGAGTAGAAAAGAAGAATCGAGGCCTTCAAGAACCCTAACCGGAACTTGTCTCCGCTTCGATAAGAATATTACCCAACTCCCAAGAAACCATACATGGTTCATGACAGTGCATCAAGAGATGGTCTCGAATGTGCGCTCATACAAGGGAAAAGTGATCTCCTACGCTTCTAGGTGGTTAAAGCCGCATGACCAGGACTACCTTGTACCTGAATTGGGTTTACCCACGGTGGCGTTCACCCTAGAGGCGTGGAGTGCCACCTCTATAGGCAGGAGCTAGGAATCTATGCGGATCACAAGGACATCAAGTACTTGTTCACACGGAGTGGGCACGGGGTAGGATAATGGTTCAGAATAACCAAAAAAAAAAAAATTTCGACCTAGGAAAAGTAATCTCACTTAAGGGAAGTGAATACAGATGTTGAAGCTATCAGTTGTAAGACTCACAAGAAAAGTAAAAGTCTTACATACAAATCCCACGAAAGTGGTGGGAAAAGATGAAGAAATAAGTATCGAGTATACAGGAAGAGACGCTGAGTTAGAAGTGGCGGATTGAATGATGAAACCCCCTTAGTAAGAATTAAGGAAGCTCAGCATTCTAATAAGATAATACAGAGCCTAAAAGAGGGAATTCAAGAAGGAAAATAGGCCAAACATGCAATAGAGGACGGTGATGTGATATGAACGATGGGCAGTGGTAGGTGCCAATGATGAAGAGATAAGTTGTGGGGACGACTGTTTCTGAAGGATAAAAAGGGGACCTTCGGACTCGATTAGAGGAATGGGATATCAAGGGTTATCAAGGTTTACAGGAAAGGGTACGGATGATAAGAAATATTCGAAGGGGAAGGCGAAAAAGAAATCATAAGGAATTGGAGTTAGGTTGCAATGACCTGAGCCGAGAAGTTCGAACGCTTCCCTGGAATGATGATCCCAAACAAGGAAAAAGATATAATATTGGATAAGATGCTAGGTTGGCTATGCAAAGGAAAGCGTTACCCTACGCGGTATCCATGACTTCGATTCAAGCGTTACCCCTGTAAGAACCTCAATCGCAAGGTTGAAAAGTGTCTCCGAACGGTGACAACTGTATGCTTTCCTTATACAAACGGGACATTCAACTAAACCACACTCTACAGGGACAACCCGCATGCTGCATCAGTAAATCTAACACGGAAAGACGAGGAAGGAGTATGGCGAGAAGGGAAGCAACCCCACACCTGTTTGATGCCAGGGGGAGGTTAATAATGAGATACCGAAGTCCCTTACTGTAAAAAGGGAGCGGAGATCGAAGATACGACTCGACACCGGATTCGTGCAATACCCTTAGGAAACCACCCCTTTCTTTCCTGCTGCTAGGGCTCAGGAGGTAAATTAATGAGGGATACCCTTGGACTAAATGGCTGGACTAAAAATAGGAGAACCAAAGACCAGTGAGAGCTAAAAGAAGCCAAGAATGGAAACAAGAACAAAATTCAACTGACTTAATGAACTCCAAGACATCCTCATGTAATCTCTTACACATGGAGAACCCCGAAAGATCAAAAACCTATAACGAGCGAAAAACTTGGAATTGCAATGAACATAAAATCTTCGTAAGAAAACTTTTCAATAAAGGAATGCGATCCCTTGATTTCACATCCATAAAAGATAATTAAGATCATAAAGGGTGTAAGACATGATCAGAGGGACATGGATTTCAAAGTATGATATTGTATATACAGTTACGTAAGAATGGGAAAAGCGAATCCACAACCTTCATGGGTCAGAGTAGTCGTGCACGTAAGGTCGTGTTGTCATGAGTCGTCCAAAGTGGGTCAAGTCAAGTTGTCTATGGTCAGGAGTCGAGTCTGTGTCATTTTCAAAAGAGTCGAGTGAGTGAAGGTTGAATCGCTAAGTCAATTCTTATTAACTTGTATGTGCCATAATTCAAGGAATGTCTAACAAACAAAACCTAGAAATGGCATGAACCGAAGCATAAACCGGTGCTAGAAACATGACTCGAAATTGCCATCCCTCCTCATTGAACATTACATACGTAACAAGTTTTGCGGACAAAAGTTTCTCTAAGGTGGGGAGGATGTAAGCCCTGGAAAAATTTCAACAGATAATCCTAAAAATGAACTTAGGAAATAAAACCCTGAAAGTCCCTCCGAGTTAAAACCGAACTTCGACGAGTCCCAAATTCCGAACGAATCTAGAAATTCTGAGTTGTGAGAAAAATAAGAAACCTCAGAAACAAAATAGCAACCCAATATACTTCCATTCTAAAACCTCTAGGTACGACAAACTTCATATTTAACTCCGACTTATAAATTCGGATAAAATATAGCCCTAAAACAAATTGTTAAGGAGTGAATAGTGATTGGCTTCGGGAATGAAACTTAATCCCAAAAGAATTCCGAGAACGTGGTGAGATATTTGATACTTACGAGAGTAAACCTTAAATAAAACTCACCCATCAGACAAGTCATATAAGTGTGAAATATCAGTTTTTATATTGGCAATGGCGTAAACCGAAAGGTTAACCGGGAAACCTGAGCCTCCAAAACTCCCAAGAAACTCGGTAACCTAGATCTGACAAACTCGTATTCCTAAACCAAGGAGTTGGAACAAGAGAAAAGGTGTAATCGGTTCATATTAAGTCTAGGATACTCTGTAAAGATGAATCAATGAAATTCCGACCTATTCCAATCAGATCAGGTGCCAGTTTCGAAAAACACGCTCTGGGATTCGAAATGTTAAGAATATGTTTTAATGCCGTTAGACTTATATTTCTAAAGGATCTCTAAGTTATTAGTTTACAAATTTTCACATAGCTAGAATTATCTAATTTTACAAATCTGTTTGTATTTCATTATTACCGGTAATTAGTGAGTCTTCAGTACGATTTAATTTTTTAGTCACCTAAATTGTTATTATTATTATTATTATTATTATTCTTATAAGGTATACCCTAGTTCTCCTAGTGATCGGATAGTAATCGGACGAACTTTGGAAACCAGAGAACGAAACCCTATATCGGTCCGATTCCAGTTTAGTGAGAGGAGCCTAGAAACCCTAGATCGGCTTTCCTTCGATTTCACAATAAAAAATTTTATAAAGTAAATGAATTGAATTATTGTTCTAAAGTACATTTTAAACCTTTGAAAGTTTTAAATTCGGGAATTTTTCAATTCCGGGCCTTCCCGAGCTCAATTACGGAAAAGTGTGCCCCGGACCACGGATTCAGAAAAATGTTCCGGAATATTCATTAGAACCGTAATTTTATAAGGATTCCAAAAATATCAATTTCGTAATTTTCCGAGCTATAAAAATTACAGTTATAGCTTTTCCCATGTTTTCGTTACAACCGGTAAAGTAGATGTCTTGTCTACTATTCACAAGTACAACTACTACACACTACCCATACCCTATTCTTACATCCTTACAACTACTCAATTATATTTTCTTTTCCAAGAAATTTTTGTCTCCTATTAAATTATTACAAATATTACATTTTATTACTTAAATTACAAATTAAACAAATTTCAAACACACACTCACACCCTCCCCCATGTGGCCGGCCCCCCCCCTTTTTCCCCTCTCAATTGATTAAATTTTTGCTATTTTATTCCATCAAAAACCCTAATCTATGCATATATAAGCTTCATTTATTCTCTCTCTCTTCATTTCCATTTGTTCAAATTTTTCTAAAAGAAGAAAACTCCCTCTTCCTCTTCCTATTTGTGCCGAGTCCCCCCCCCCCCCCCCCCCCCCCCCCCCCCCCTTCCTCTCACACTTTCAACTCAATTTCTCTTCATTTCCACCTTTGATCTCTTTTGGTAGGTTGATTTTAAGCCTTGTTCTTCCTAGATCTTGTAATGGCAAAGCTATTTCTTGTGTGTTTTCACCTTTAAACCCAATGAGCTTATGCTAGGGACATGAAAACACTTGAACAAGAATATCAAGCCATCACAAGACATGGATCTAATGTTTCAATGAGTTTTTGTTAAGATATTCTCTTATTCATGCATGTAAAGTAGAGATCTTGCATATATATTCATGTACATGCCATGAAACTCATGAATCATGCATGATATGTAGTAGATCTAGTGTTTAAACATTCACATCTTCATCTATATTCATGTTCATATGATTATTTTGATTTTCATGCATTGATGAATATAAAAATGTAGTCTTGACTATATATAGATATGTTAGATGGTAGATCTCCATGTGTAGAAGGCAAGAAGATTGAAAAAGAAAAGGTTTTGTTAGGAATGACTTATTGGAAATTCGGATGAATTTAGTACCCTACTTTAAAAACCCCCAAAATCATTTTAAACTCATGTTTCATGAGAAAAATGAAGGGTATGTGTAATAGGTATATTGAAGGAATGATTTTTATAAGTTTAGATGAGTTTAGGCAAGAGGAAAATGTAAAACAAGTAGTAAAGTTAGAATGAAAAATATTGAGATGGTGACTAGAAGTAAAATTCGTAATTTAGGATGGTGCCTACATGAACACTTAGTATCCAAGCTAAGATGGCATGTTTTATGAGTTAAATGAAGTCTTTAGATGATAGGTATATTAGAACTTCAATTTTCGATGCATTTAACAAGTTTTCTCATAAAGAAAATGCAAGGAAATGGAATTTACAAAATTCGGATTTCTACAAATAGCTTGTTCAAAAACATATCTACTCAATGAAAAATGTGGATTTTTGTGCATAAATGAAGGTCATGATTAATATGGATATTGGGAACTCATTTTTATTTAGAGAACAAGCAAATTTCAAGAACAAAATCATAAGAACCCTAGGAAATATAAACTTGAAATGAATGGCTTCTTATAAGTAATCATCATGGAATTTCTTGATAATTAGGAGTTCATGTGAGTTCATATCAAAGATCATCAAAACCATGCATATATTGAGCTCATTACATAATATTCATATTAGGAATTCATTCATTATCATCTATACATGAATCATCAACTAGGAACCTTTTTATCAAAAGCGAAACAATTTTTCAAATCGGGAAAGTGACAGAACAGAACTGATCCCACTGTTCCGTGACCTTAATGCTTCCAAAACTTGAAAATAATACTAGAAATAGATAGATCTTTCGAAGTAGATAGAGATCGATATAAAATTTGTGAAATTCCGAGTTAAAATGACCGAGTTATGGCCGTTTTAAGTTGGAACTTCCGCAAATAGCGAGAATTCCGATTTTGTGAAGTATAGATACATAGTTTGAATTAGTTTAGTGATGAGATTCTTATTAGGCTATTCTTATTTGGTAGGTGAACCCGAAACACGACGATACTATCACCCGACCACCATTGATAAGAGACCGGCGTACCATGGCCGAGTGAGTTCCTCTTCCGATTTCAATTATTGCTTGTGATTGTAATGATAGTCGCACTAGTAGCTAAGTGAAGATAAAAAGGATGATTATGTATGATGGGGTTATATGGGAATTATAGATTTGTCTGTTGTTGATGTGTGAAATGAACCTTAAGAATATCGAAACCGGGTGTTAAGCTATGGATTGAATATCTAGTGTGTGATATTGAATGTCTGCGAATAATTGTTGGCCACCTAAAAGAATTGAATTAATGTATATTTGACTCAATGGTAATTGGATTCATTCATATCACGATGGGGATGGAGCATTAGCATTGGTGGTTTTTCGTGATCCATAAAACGAATACTTGTTGGTTAATCGTGATCCATAAAACAAATACTTTGTTGGTTAATCGTGATCCATAAAACGAATACTTGTTGGTTAATCGTGATCCATAAAACGAATACTTGTTGGTTAATCGTGATCCATAAAACGAATTATTGTTCAGTTGATTGTGAGCTTAAAACGCGTCGTACCGCAGGATTCGTTAATCTGCTAACCCGGGATGGAGGGCGCAAGTCCATCCACATATGATTTCCGCTGGTCATATATTTGTTAAACTCACTTGTTGATGCATTTCACTTGGTTGTTTAATTACTTGGTTGAATGCGTTGTGTTAATTGTAATTCGGAAGTTTTCACTCACTAAGCTAGTGTAGCTTATACCCTAATAGTTTCCTGTTGTAGTATGAATACCTCTGGCTATCTCCGAGGACCCTGGACACCAGGTACAGCTCATAGATACTAAGGAGCTTTTGATGGGGCCTGGGGCCTAAGGATTAATATCGGCCTCTAGTCCGGATCCTTGAACCGGTAATTAAAGATTAATGAAAGGAAATTTGGGTGGCTTGAACAATGGCCGCTGAAGTTATCGGGGGTATGCCCCCTAGATCATGTAATAGAATAATTCTCTGTAAGACGATAGATTTACATTCTGCTGCTGTGTATATCTCTTTAAGCTTCTACGAAGCAAAGTATGGTCTATAAAGGTTTAGAGCGAGCCTTACACCCGATTTTAAACTCATGGAAGACTAAGGTTGTCTTACTTGAGATTAAATGTTGAGTGTGGCGGACTATCACGTGTAGGGCACTGTAGACACCCAATTTTTTGCCCAAAATTAAGGTTTAAATTTAATTAAACTCATTTTCCAAAAGCCTTAATTAAGTATTGGTGAAGTTGCTAAGTGATCCACAGGCCAAATGGCCTGTTGGTTAAACACATTGACCCAAACACACACTCAAGCTCAAGGACACAGTTCAAACCCTAGCAAAGGCAAATTTTTTGCCTTTTCATCTTTCACAAAGTGACTTTTGCCTTACTTTGCATCGGTTTTTAACTAACAAAACTTCATTAATTATTGTAATTGATGAAGCAATTGCAAAGTGGTTATGGAATATGAAAGATTAGTGCACAATTCATGAACAAAAACAACCCAAAAGTCACAAAATTCGTGCTAAAAAAATTGGGAAAAAATTCAATTTGTTAAAGCATTCAATTGCACTTAAATGAGGAGTTACAAGAATTGAATAAAAAATTGAATGAATTATCTACCCAAATTAAATGATTTGATGAAGGATATGATAAATCAATCATCAATTCATCAGTTTCAAACAATTTAATCATGAATTTTCTAATTAAATTCGTGAAAAATCAAGAGGCAAAAATCGATTCGTTTTTGAAACTGAACGAAACGTAAAATTGAGCTTGCAACCTATAAATAGGGGGTCCTAGGAGCAAAAGGCACAAGTCAATTTCAAGAAAACACATACATAACAAAGCCAATTCGAAATTCTCGAATTTAGGGTATAGAATTCGAATTTTTCAAATTCGAAGTGATTGGATCGGATTTGATAAAAATTGAGTGTTTTAGGAATGTTAGAAACTTGATTTTGATGTTTGAGTGTGCTTGGATTTGATCAAATTGATCAAATTAACCTCTGCAAATTTTTTTTTTTAATTTTCGGATTTGCGCCGCCGTACGACCACCGCCGGAACCCCCCTTTGCTGCCTTTCTGGGCGCGAACCACCACCTTCAGAGGACGCGCCGTCGCACTAGGAGTCGGGCCGACAAGCTTCCAGCCGCCGACAACCACCACAGCCGCCGGAATCCGCCCCGAAAAGTCGCGACTTCGTCTTCTTCGCTCGATCGGGTCGGATCCGACCCGAAATTCTACTCGAATATCCGAAGTCCAACCCCCGCCCGCCGTCAACAGTCAACGGTCAGCTTGATCAGACGGTCCAGATTCAATCAAGCAAATCAGACGGCTCAGATTCAATCAAGCAGATCAGCGGCTCAGATTTGATCAAGCATCAGATGGCCCAGATTCAATCAAGCGATCAGACAGCCCAGATTTCATCAAGCGATTCAGACGGTCCAGATTCAATCAAGCGATCAAACGGCTTAGATTCAATCAAGCGATCAGACGGCTCAGATCAAGTCAACAAGATCAGACGATCCAGATCGGTCAGCACAATCGACGCTCCAGATCTCGTCCGCTTCATCCAACGGTCCAGGTCAATTCGCATTATTTTATATAATTTTATATAATTAATTTCAGAAAATAATAAAAAATAGTAAAAAATTCATAAAAATTCATAAAAAATTCAGAAAAATTCAGAAAAATACAGAAAAATCCAGAAAAATCAAATAATTATTTTTTATATAAATTTATTTTTTTTATATTTTTTGATATATTTTTAAATATTTTATAATTTGTACATAAATTGCTTTTAGAAATGCATATTTAATGCATGAAAAATAATTTTAATATATTGTAAAATATTCTGAATATTGTGAATTTATGTAATGATTTTTTTTTTAAAAATATATAAATATATAAATAATAAAAAATAAAAATAAAAAATAATAAACAAAATAAATAAAAATGATAAAATTGGATTTTCCAAAACCAAAATTTAAAAAAAAAAATAAAATAATAAAAAATGATTTTTGAACTTAGAAAAATATGTTTTCATGAAATGAGAAACAATTGATTAGATCATAGGACCATCAAAAATGATTTTCATAAAAATTCAAAATTTAATGAACTTAAAGTGATAAAGTTCAAAATATAAAATTGATCAACAAATTAAAATTTTTTTAAAAGAACTACGTTTTGTCTGATCTCGATTAGCGAGTACGTAGGCACCTGCGGGGCGACATTAAAAAAAAAAAAAAATGTTTTTGTTTTTTTTAATATTGTGAATAAATATTTTTGTAAAATTAAGATATTTTATTGATATTCATGTTCTAAAAAAATAATAAATAATATAAAATGAATGATTTGACTTGTAAATATTTCTGTTATAATGTTTCATTTGAGTTTTTTGAGCATATAAAGGATAGGTTATAAATTTAAAATTCCAAAAGTGGTAACCGATTTGGTTTTAATAGGTTAACCCCCGAATCCATGATATCTGGTTTTAAAAGTTGATTTTTTAAATCAAATTTTCGCAGACTAGTAGCTAAGTTAGGATCAACCGACCCATTGATCCTAGCTTTTATTTTTTCCCGATTTATATCGGGTGGCGACTCTAAAATTTTCAAAAATTAAATTTCTTTTAACCCCTAGTCGAGGATTCATGTTAAATGGGTTCGGGTTTAATGTGAATCGGGTTAGGAGAAATGAACCAGATAGTGGAAAAATCCAGGCTCGACAGCTTGGCGACTCCACTGGGTATAAATTTTTTTTTAAAAAAAAAGAGGGCTAGCCACTTAGGAATTTTAAATTTTGAATTTATCCTTGCTCAATTTTTGTGAATATGTGATTATTTGTATATTATATTGAATAATTGTTTTTGTAAATATATACTAACCTTACAAATATAAAAAAAAAAAAGTTTGTTTTATGATTTGCATTTGCATTTGCATTAGCATAATTGTGTGCTAGATACGGTCGTACCAGGGCCGTCTTAAGAGCCTAAGCGAGGAGGACGAAGTAAGGTCCGGGGCTGTGGCTTTCCACCCTCTAGATCAAGAAATGTCCTCCCACTCCGGTTTAGTACCACTAAATCGGGGAACCTATAGAACCCTACCAAATCATGCATTCATTAGCATGGGATATGACCAACTTTTTCTAAAAAAAAATGAGTTGAAATATAAATGTACATATGTAAATACTTAAAAAAAAAGAAAATTCTAAAAAAATATAAAAGCTGTCAAAAAATTAAAAAATTTTGTAAATATTAGCTTATACCTTTTAAAAAATTTTCAGAAAATGATGTCTTCAACCGACAGTAGCGATAGCTTATGGGCTCGCCTTATTAGAGAAAATCGAGTGGAACCTTTCAAAGATCCAATGCTCCTACTGGACCGATGGTTTGTCAGTTTTAGTCCGGTCCAAAAGTCATTCATTGAGGATAGATTAGGCCCAATCCTCAGCCTACCAAAGATCCATGTTCCATTCACCATGTTCCGAGCCCTCACTCATCTATGGGAACCTGAAGAAGTTGTCTTCCGTTTGGGTCAGCATATACTTAGCCCGACCATTGAGGAATATACTAGGCTACTCCAAGCACCTCCTACCTCTGAAGGAATCTATGTTCCGAACTTCAAGCATAGCCCGGTCCGTGTTATATCAGAATTTTTGGGGATCAAGAGGGGACCAATTATTGAAGCTATCAATGATTGCAATGAATATTGCATCCGGCTAACCACACTGATGGACTGGTTTGGAACTCCTGAATACTTTAAAAGCAACCGATCCACTTTCAGTATACCACTTGAAGTTTGGGAAGAAAACCGGGTTAATGCCTTCATAGTAGCTGCTTTTGCAACTATTCTCTTCCCTAATGGCAATTTTTCATCCACTTCCGGGTCATAGAGCTGGTTTCTCAATATTTAGCTGGCAAATCCTATGTCCCCGCTCTTCTAGCCGAACAAGTCCGTAGTCTGAATCACATCAAGTCTAAAGGACAAGGCAAGTTCAAAGCAAGCATGCATTTACTGATGATTTGGTTTGCTAGCCACATTAAGCACTACGGAAAAGACTTGGCTAATGGATCCCTCATCAGCCTGAAATATGATCTCATCCAATCTTTTGCTGAAAGGGTCCACATGGAAGATGATCATCCTCTATGGGATATAATTGCCATTCTTGAAGACATGCCACCTGAAGACATGATGTGGCAAGCTCGCTGGTTCAAAAGCCCTGCAGCCATCCTAAGTTGCAAGGAATACATGGCAGTACCCCTAATTGGACTCACCGGCTGTACTGGTTATTATCCCTCAAGTGTTATCAGACAGTATGGTATGCTGCAAGATATTACTGTCAAGCCTAATTTGGAGCAAGTCACTCTAGATTATTGGATCCAACCAAGATACTACCAGCTAAAGAATTCAAGCTGAATCAAATCCGAGCTATATGGGAAAATAGAGAGGTGAAGCCGGTTTTTGAAGTCGAGCCAAAAGTAAGGAAACCAAGAAGTATAGAGCAACCAGGTGGTATGTGGCTAGCCAAATGAAGAAGAATAAGGATATTCGATATGAAGCTCCCGATATCCTTCAACCAGCACCATCGGAACCTGACCCTGAAACAATGCTTACATGGAAGCTGTTTCGGCTCGCCTGGAAGTATGTCACCGAGATTTCCAAGAAAGAGAGAGGGAAATGGTGGATCGCCTGCAAAGTGCTGGAAGCAGAATTGCATTCTTAGAGGCTGAGTTGAAGGCAGCTCGAAAGAAAATTCTAGCCCTGGAAGACAAGATTGTTTGCCCCACTAAGACAAGAAGACTGGTTTAGTTGGTTTAGGTTTAGTCCTTAGGAATCAAGGTTCTTTGAAACCATTAGAAAGTAGTTTTAATTCAGTCACTAGGAAATAAGGTTTCTAAACCATTAGAAATTTTTGTTATGCAAACATTATCTTTTAATACAAATGTTTTTTTTAAAATCATTGGTCAATATCCCCATTTGCATCTGTATGATAGCATATCTACATTCTTGCATATGTATATTAATTCATTTATTCTTTAAAAAATATTAATAAATAATAAATGTCCAGGTCTAGCAAATTCGAGTTTAAGTCAAAACTTGAAAGATAGCGTCCAAGCCGGTTAGGAGCCCTATTGTTACCAGATCCCGAGCTAAGATGTCTAACACCGGGAGCAACCCCACAGACCAGACCAATGAGCAAAGACTCAACACCGTGGAACAAACCCTCCTTGGAATTGCTGAACAGATGCAGGCTTTAACACAGAGTCTTGCACAACTTAAGACCCCCACAACTTCTGAAGAATCTCAAGGTCACAGAAAGGAAAAGAAATTGAAGGACAGCTTATTCAGCAAGAGGAGTCACCAAATGAGTTTAATGCGGCTGAGTTGAAGAAAGAACTGGAAGCTCAGGCTAAAGAAATGGAGAGAAAACTGCTTGAGAAAATGAAGACGTTCGATGGTTTTGATCAAACCGCGATCCTGAATTTGCCTCAATATGAGGAAGGTGCCTTCCCTGAGAAATTTAAGGCACCGGAATTTGAAAAATATGACGGGACAGGTTGTCCTAATATGCATACCAGATTGTATGTACGACGAATGGGGCAATACGCAAATTTGACAAGCTGATGGTGCAAACCTTCCAGGACAGTCTTACTGGTGCTGCTTTGGCCTGGTACGCCCAATTAGACCATCAAGAAATTGATACTTGGGACAAGTTGGCTAGGGCATTTTTTAATCAGTATAAGTTTAACATTGAGATGGCGCCCTCGGTATGGGATTTAAGCAATCTGAAGAAGAAGAAAGAAGAGACTTTCAAGGAATATGCTCAGCGCTGGAGAGCATTGGCTGCAAGGATCACCACCCCGATGCCTGAAAAGACCTCACTTTCACTTTTATCAACACATTAGAGGAACCTTTCTTTTCCCATCTGATTGGGCATGCATCAGCAAGTTTCTCAGAAGTGGTGATAGCTGGGTGCAGGATTGAGAATGCAATTTCAGCAGGAAAATTGCAACAAGAAAAGAAATATACTGCACCGAGAAATGTCCCATACAAAGGGAAAGATTCAACCGTCAGCATGGTCAATACTTCAGATGCAACTGGCCCTACTAAGTCATTCGTGTTGTCAACAAATCAGAATCAAAATCAGAATAAGGATCAGACTCAACAAAGTGCAGTCCCAAATCAACAATCAAGGTTCAACAGGCGGAACTTCACTCGAATTCCGGTTCCCCTTAGCCAAGTATTAGCTAAATTAAGGGCCGATAATCTGATCAATCTTGAAGTTCCTAGGGAAGACTTAAGCCTAGAAATTACAATCCTGAGCTGAAGTGTGAATATCACATGGGGCAAATCGGGCATTCAACAGACAGATGCTGGAGGCTTAGGCATAAAATCCAAGATCTTATTGATGCAAAAGTCATCCAGTTGGATTTCATTGAAGCTCCAAACGTCTCTACTAACCCATTGCCAAATCATGGACCAGTTATCAATATGATTACCGCTGAGATTCCGGATCCAGAAGAGCTTGTGTGCATGATTGAAGGTGGACCTAGATCCATCAAAATCGAAATAGGCAAAGGTAGTGAAGATGGATCAACTTCATCAAAGCCTAGAACTATACCTTTCAGATACCCCTTGCTGTGAGTGATTATAAAGCCGCTCCATTTGATTATAAGGCGGTAAATCATGCTTCAATGGCCATGGTTGGTGGCCTTACTCGCTCAGGAAGAGTTTATGAGTCGACCGGAAGAATGCAACTGTGAATATGCCACAGCAGCAAAATGAAGAAGGGAAGAAAGATGAAGAGAAGTCAGCATTGGCAAAACTGATGAAAGCAAGTGAATACAAAGTTGTCGAGCAGTTGGCCAAAACCTGCCCAAATATCGCTCATGAGTCTGCTGATTAGCTCTAATGTACACCGTGAGGCTCTTTTCAAAGCCTTAGAAGAAGTGAAAGTTCCAGAAGGCGTATCAGAAGAAGCCTTGGGGCATATAATCAACTCAATCTTTGCAAATGAGCAAATCATTTTCATCTGAAGAACTGGGAGAGGAAGGATCAACATAACAAGGCCCTCTTCATCGTAGTCAAAAGCTGTGGAAAGATCGTCTCTCGAGTATTAGTAGACAATGGATCCTCTTTGAATGTGTGCCCCTTAGCCACTTTGAGCCTATTGGGATTGAACCGTCAGACATCAAACCAAGCTCTACTGTGGTTCGTGCTTTTGGATCAAAAAGAGATATAATAGGTGAAGTGGAGTTAGAAGTCACCATCGGGCCTCAAACTTTCATTATTCCTTTCCAAGTGATTGATATCCCCAGAACATTCAATCTGCTGTTGGGAAGACCATGGATCCATGCTGCCAGGGCAATACCATCAAGCCTGCACCAGAAGGTTAAGTTCATAGCCAATGGTCAACTCATCACTGTTATGGGAGAACAGGATTATGCCATTTACAAGGAGACAGCTGTCCCTTACATTGGAAAAGAAGGAGAAGAAGACTTCGGGCTCAAATGTTTGACGAAGTCTGTATGATGAATGATGAAAAGAAACTCAGGTGGGAACCTTTGGACTGGTTATTCCCCCACTTGTGCTGAAGTGGCAGAAATGAAAAACCAAATGAGAAGGAGGAAGCTCGACAAGGAATATGATCCAATCATCAAAATCCCTCACATCAGCCATTCCTTTCCAAAGCCACATCATATCCAGCAGCCATGATATCAAAGAAGATGCTTCATCCAAAGAAATGATCTTGAGAAATTGGTTCTCTGTGCCTTGCGCTAGTATTAAGTCTTTTAAGTAAGAACTTATCTAAGACTAGATTTGTGTTTTGTGTTTTTCAGTATTATGTGATGCTCAAATAAGTGTACTTAAACACCGTCCCAGTTTAATGAAATTTATTTCCGTTTGTGCTTTCACTATTCTCATACATTCCTCATTCATATTCAACCAGATCCGACAATTGTGATGAAGTTCAGGGATATCTCGCGCGTATAATTAATGAAAATATCAATATCACCTCTAACTCTACTGGGTTAGACGTTGAAGATGATATTGATTATCAATTTAGAACACAAGAAATTTGGCAAAATTTTGAACAAGGAAGGATTGAAATTCCCGAAACCATTGAAGTGATTAATTTGGGAACAAGCGAAAACCCTAGGAATCTGAGATAGGGGAAAATTGCCTGAGAGCACGGCACAAGATTTAACCAAGTTACTAGCCGAATACTTGGATGTTTTTGCATGGTCGTATAGCGATATGCCTTTAGACCCATCCATTGTGGTTCACAAATTGCCAACAAAGGAGGATTTTAAACCTATAAAGCAAAAATTAAGGCGATTTAGGCCGATTTACTCCTCCAAATCAAGGATGAAGTAAAAAAGTTGCTTGAAGTAGGATTCATTGAGGTTTCTGATTATTCGGATTGGGTATCAAATATAGTGCCAGTACTTAAGAAAAACGGGAAAGTGAAATTTGTGGATTTCAGAGATCTAAACAAAGCAACCCCAAAGATAATTTCCCATTGCCTCACATCGATGTTTTAGTGGACAATACCGCTGGAAATCATCTATTTTCATTCATGGATGGATTTTCAGGTATAATCAGATATTAATGGCCGAAGAAGATAAGGTCAAAACCACATTCGTTACAGCCTGGGGAACCTTTTGTTACAAAGTCATGCCTTTTGGTCTCAAGAATGCCGGGGCAACTTATCAACGAGCAATGCTTGCTATACTTCATGATATGATGCACAAAGAGTGGAAGTATATGTAGATGACATGATCGCCAAGACAAAGGAAGGAGAGGATCATGTAGTGGTGTTAAGGAAGCTTTTTGAAAGATTAAGGAGGTTTCAGTTGAAATTGAATCCAGAAAAATGCACTTTCGGAGTGACATCTGGAAAATTATTAGGATTCATGGTTAGCCAAAAGGGATAGAAATCGATCCTGATAAAGTCAAGGCAATTCAGGATTTGCCTCCACCAAAAACATTAAAAAATCAGAGGCCTTTTGGGAATTGAATTACATTGCTCGATTCATATCACAGTTGACTGAAATGCCAACCGCTGTTTAAACTGCTGAAGAAGAATGCCCTAATTGAATGAATGACGAATGTGAAAAAGCCTTTAATCGATAAAGCAATATCACGAATCCACCAGTACTGGTTACTCCAAAACCGGGAAGCCATTGTTCTTGTACTTGACAATTCTTCCTGAATCTATGGGTGTGTGCTCGGGCAAAAAGATGAGAAGGAAAAGAAAGAGCTTTTACTACTTGAGCAAGAAATTCTCAAATGGAGAACAAAAGTATTCAGAGATAGAAAAGACCTTGTGCATTAGTATGGGTTATGCACAGACTTAGACAGTATACGCTTTACTCGATCGAGATTACGAAGCATGATCCATTGCGATACTTAGCGCAAACCGGCTTTGGTTGGTCGAATCTCGAAATGGCAATGCTACTTTCTGAATTTGATATCATTTATGTAAATCAAAGTTCAGTCAAAGGACAAGTTTTAGCTGATCAACTCGCGAAAGCCCATTGATGATGAAGAATTAAAGGAACAAGATCAGTTTCCAGATGAAGGTATCAGGATAGCAGAAACAAAGTCGAAAGCAACAGTTGAAGTTATATTTCGATGGAGCAGCCAATGTATACGGTGTGGAATAGGGGCAGTCCTTATCTCACCAAAAGAAGAACAGTTCCCGCATCAGCCAGATTAATGTTTCCTTACACAAATAATGTAGCGGAAAGAGGCATGCATCATGGATTAGAAATGGCAATTCAAATGAATATCGAGAGCTCGAAGTGTTTGGAGATTCATCACTTATCATTTTCCAAACTCGAGCGAGTTCAAAACTAAGGATCCCAAGTTGATTCCTTATCATAATCACTTGGCTGAGTTAGCAGGAAGATTCAAAGAAATTTCCTTCACTTATGTGCCGAGAACTCAAATCAATTTGCTGATGCATTGGCTACTCTGGCCTCTTTGATCCAATTCACTGAAGGAGTAAGAATACAACCTTTGCAAGTCCGAATAAGAAGTGAACCCGCATTCTGTGCTGTGATTGAATCAAACGAACCATGGTTTCAAGATATCAAAATTTTCTTGCAAACAGGTATATCCTGAGTGTGCTACAAAAAGGATCAGAAATCATTGAGGTCTGGCGAATCATTTTTTGTTAAGCAGATACCCTATACAGAAGATCATTCGATACAACCCTGTTGAGATATTAGATGAAAAAGAAGCCAAAAATTAATGAAGAAGTTCATGAGGGAGTATGTGGACCTCATATGAACGATATATGCTAGCTAAAAAAATTATGAGGCTAGGATATTTCTGGTTAACCATGGAATCAGACTGTATCAAACATGTGAGATCTTGTCATTTGTCAAATTTACGCAAACAAGATAAATGCTCTCCGAAGGAATTACAGTCAATGTCAACACCATGGCCGTTCTCAATATGGGGAATAGATGTAATTGGGCCAATTTCGCCAAAAGCTTCAAATGGTCATCGATTCATACTAGTTCATCGATTACTTCACCAAGTGGGTTGAAGCCGCTTCATACGCCAGTGTGACAAAAGCCGTTGTGGTGCGATTCATCAAAAGAATCATTGCTCGATATGGAACTCCAGAAAGTATCATTACCGATAATGGTACAAATCTGAACAACAATGCAATGACTGATTTATGTCAGCAATTCAAGATTAAACACCGGAATTCCACTCCATATCGCCCACAGATAATGGAGCAGTAAAGCCGCCAACAAAAACATCAAGAGAATCATTGAGAAACGATTGCATACAAAGATTGGCATGAAATGCTCCCATTAGCATTAATGGCTATCGACCTCTGTAAGATGTCAACTGGGGCAACGCCCTATTCCCTGGTATATGGACTGAAGCCGTTTTACCAGTAGAAGTTGAGATTCCTTCGCTCCGAGTACTGCTGAAACAGAGCTCGAAGAAGCTGAATGGGTTAGACAAAGAATTGAACAGTTAAATCTTTAGATGAAAAAAGATTGACTGCCATGTGTCATGGGCAATTATATCAACAAAGGATGGCTAGAGCATTTAATAAGAAAGTTAAGCCAAGAAATTTCCAAGAAGGTGATTTGGTTCTGAAAAAATGCTGCCAAATGTGCAAGATTCCAAGGAAAGTTCACACCAATTATGAAGGACCATATATAGTGAAGAAGTCTTGTCGAGGAGCATTAATCCTTTCCCAAATGAATGGACCCTTTAAATCCTGTGAACTCAGATGCTGTAAAGTTGTATTATCCTTGATTATAAAATTTGTCATTTCAGTGATCAATTTTTTATTTATTAATTATAAACAAAGTTGATATCCCTAAAATTCTCTGAAGTCGGATCAAACCCTGAAATTCTCTGAAGTCGGATCAAAGCCAGAAATTCTTTAAAGTCAAATCAAAGCCTAACCCACAAAATTCTTCCAAATAAATTTACAACCAAACACCATTTGAATCATCAGACAAAGAAGTTTGAGCATCTTATAATACTGACTGAATGCATTTATACAGTTTGGTCTATTGATTGTTCTTATTTTAAAGAAAATTACTACAAGGATAACTAATTTTGATAGAAAATTGAAGCATGCTTTTGGATATGGAACCAAAATTATCATAAAAAACTCCCAGGACTAAAAATTCACAAGTACCCCTCAGTCTAGACTCAACAATAGTCTAGTACTGACCAAACACAAAATCCATACTTTCAAGATGAAGACAAAATTCAGAAATCTATCCAAGATGTGATCAAGACAAAATTCAGAATTCATTCACTCAAGATAGTGATCAAGACAAAATTCAGAAATCTATCCAAGATAGTGATCAAGACAGAATTCAGAAATTCAGCAAGATAAATTTAGAAATTCATCAAGACAAAATTTATAAATCTATCCAAGATGGTGATCAAGACAAAATTCAAAATCTATCCAAATAGTGATCAAATAGAATTCAAAATTCAGCAAGACAAATTTAGAAATTCATCAAGACAAAATTCAGAAATCTATCCAAAGGTGATCAAGACAAAATTCAGAAATCTATCCAAGATAGTGATCAAGACAAATCAAAAATCATCAGACAAAATTCAGAAATCTATCCAAGATGGGATCAAGACAGAAGTCAAAATCCATCCATTCCAGATGTGACCAAACCAAAGCCCTAGGTCTGGCAATGACCTAACCAAACCCATAGTCCGGCAAATGACCTAAACCAAAGCCTATAGGCCGCAATGACCTAACCAAAGCCCATAGTCCGCAAATGACCTAACCAAAGCCCATAGGTCTGCAAATGACCTAACCAAAGCCCATAGGTCCACAAATGACCTAACCAAAAGCCATAGTCCGGCAAATGACCTAAACAAAGCCTATAGTCCGCAAATAGACCTAACCAAATCCCATAGGTCCAGCAAATGACCTAAACAAAGCCCATAGGTCCGGCAAATGACCTAACCAAAGCCCATAGGTCCGGCAAATGACCAAACCAAAGCCCATAGGTCCGACAGATGGCCTATCATTTTTTCAAAATATAGACCCGATAGATGGTCTATCAGTTTTCTAAGTCTAGGTCCGATAGTTGACCTAGCAAATCTCAAAGTCTAAACTCGACAGATAGTTTAGCACAAGATAAAAATCTCCTTAAATAAAATTTGGAAGGAGAAGCTAAGCAAAAATTGGTTATCTTTTTGTCTTTGTGGCAAAAGTTTTGTTCAAACTTTACCACAAAGAGGGGCAGCTGTAGACACCCAATTTTTGCCCAATTAATTAAGGTTTAAATTTAATTAAACTCATTTTCCAAAAGCCTTAATTAAGTATTGGTGAAGTTGGCTAAGTGATCAAGGCACAGGCCAAATGGCCTGTTGGTTAAACACATTGACCCAAAACACACTCAAGCTCAAGGACACAGGTTCAAACCCTAGCAAAGGCAAATTTTTGCCTTTTCATCTTTCACAAAGTGACTTTTGCCTTACTTTGCATCGGTTTTTAACTAACAAAACTCATTAATATTGTAATTGATGAAGCAATTGCAAAGTGGTTATGGAATATGAAATTAGTGCACAATTCATGAACAAAAACAACCCAAAAGTCACAAAATTCGTGCTAAAAAAATTGGGAAAAATTCAATTTGTTAAAGCATTCAATTGCACTTAAATGAGGAGTTACAAGAATTGAATAAAAAATTGAATGAATTAATCTACCCAAATTAAATGATTTGATGAAGGATATGATAAATCAATCATCAATTTCATCAGTTTCAAACAATTTAATCATGAATTTTCTAATTAAATTCGTGAAAAATCAAGAGGCAAAAATCGATTCGTTTTTGAAACTGAACGAAACGTAAAATTGAGCTTGCAACCTATAAATAGGGGGTCCTAGGAGCAAAAGGCACAAGTCAATTTCAAGAAAACACATACATAACAAAGCCAATTCGAAATTCTCGAATTTAGGGTATAGAATTCGAATTTTTCAAATTCGAAGTGATTGGATCGGATTTGATCAAAATTGAGTGTTTTAGGAATGTTAGAAACTTGATTTTGATGTTTGAGTGTGCTTGGATTTGATCAAATTGATCAAATTAACCTCCGCAAATTTTTTTTTTAATTTTTCTGATTTGCGCCGCTACGACCACCGCCGGAACCGCCCTTTGCCGCCTTTCTGGGCGCGAACCACCACCTTCAGAGGACGCGCCGTCGCACCAGGTCGGCCGACAAGCTTCCAGCCGCCGACAACCACCACAGCCGCCGGAATCCGCCCCGAAAAGTCGCGACTTCGTCTTCTTCGCCCGATCGGGTCGGATCCGACCCAAAATTCGACTCGAATATCCGAAGTCCAACCCGCCCGCCGGTCAACGGTCAACGGTCAGCTCTGATCAACGGTCCAGAATTCAATCAAGCAAATCAGACGGCCCAGATTCAATCAAGCAGATCAGCGGCTCAGATTTGATCAAGCAGATCAGACGACCCAGATTCAATCAAGCGATCAGACGGCCCAATTTCATCAAGCGATTCAGACGGTCCAGATTCAATCAAGCGATCAAACGGCTTAGATTCAATCAAGCGATCAGACGGCTCAGATCAAGTCAACAAGATCAGACGATCCAGATCGGTCAGTACAATCGACGCTCCAGATCTCGTCCGCTTCATCCAACGGTCCAGGTCAATTCGCATTATTTTATTAATAATTTATTATATAATTAATTTCAGAAAATAATAAAAAATAGTAAAAAATTCATAAAAATTCATAAAAAAAATTCAGAAAAATTCAGAAAATACAGAAAAATCCAGAAAAATCAAAA
The DNA here is from genome assembly GCA_024138025.1 of Combretum micranthum. Lineage (NCBI taxonomy): Eukaryota > Viridiplantae > Streptophyta > Magnoliopsida > Myrtales > Combretaceae > Combretum > Combretum micranthum. The sequence goes on from JAMXBD010004159.1 coordinate 74,038, forward strand.
TAATTATTTTTTGATATTTTTGATATTTTTTTTAATATTTTTAATATGTATTTGTACATAAATTGCTTTTAGAAATGCATATTTAATGCATGAAAAATAATTTTAATATATTGTAAAATATTCTGAATATATTGTGAATTTATGTAATGATTTTTTAAAATATATATATATATAAATAAAAAATAAAAATAAAAATAATAAATTAACAAAATAAATAAAAATGAAAAAATTGGATTTTCCAAAACCAAAATTTTTTTTTAAAAAAATAAAATAATAAAAAATGATTTTTGAACTTAGAAAAATATGTTTTCATGAAATGAGAATCAATTGATTAGATCATAGGACCATCAAAAATGATTTTCATAAAAATTCAAAATTTAATGAACTTAAAGTGATAAAAGTTCAAAAATATAAAATTGATCAACAAATTAAAATTTTTTTAAAAGAACTACGTTTTGTCTGATCTCGATTAGCGAATACGTAGGCACCTGCGGGGCGACATTAAAAAATAAAAAAAAATGTTTTTGTTTTTTTTAATATTGTGAATAAATATTTTTGTAAAATTAAGATATTTTATTGATATTCATGTTCTAAAAATAATAATAATAAATAAAAATGAATGATTTGACTTGTAAATATTTCTGTTATAATGTTTCATTTGAGTTTTTTGAGCATATAAAGGATAGGTTTAAATTTAAATTCCAAAAGTGGTAACCGATTTGGTTTTAATAGGTTAGCCCCCCGAATCCATGATATCTGTTTTTAAAAGTTGATTTTTTAAATCAAATTTTCACAGACTAGTGCTAAGTTAGGATCAACCGACCCATTGATCCTAGCTTTTATTTTTTCCCGATTTATATTGGGTGCGACTCTAAAAAATTTCAAAATTAATATTTCTTTTAACCCCTAGTCGAGGATTCATGTTAAATGGGTACGGGTTTAATGTGAATCGGGTTAGGAGAAATGAACCAGAAGAGTGGAAAAATCCAGGCTCGACAGGCACACTTTGGGGCGTGACATTAAAATTTGAAGCTTCAATGTATATATTATCTAAGGACTTCATTTAGCTTATAAAACATCCAATTTAGACTTAGATACTAAGAGTTCTTGTAGGCATGAACCTAAGTTACGAATTTGACTATTGATCCACACATCAATATTTTTCATTCTAACTCCACCACTTGTTTTACATTCCTATCAAGCCTAAACTCATCCAAGCTTATGAAAATCATTCCTTCAATATTCCCATTACACATACCCTTCATTTTTCTTATGAAACATGAGTTTAAAAATGATTTTGGGGGTTTTCAAAGTAGGGTTTCCATTTCATCCGAATTTCCAACATTTCATTTTTGACAAAACCTTTCCTTTTTCAATGTTCTTTCCTTCTATATATGAATATCTACTATCTAACATCTCTATACATATACAAGACCACATTTTTATGATCATCAATGCATGGAAATAAAAAAATAACTCTATGATCATACATGTACATGGAGTTGTGGATGTCTAAACTTTAGATCTACTATATATATGCATGAATCATGGATCTCATGGCATGAACATTAATATATATGCAAGATCTCTACTTTACATGCATGAACAAGATGATATTTCAACCAAAACTCTTCCAAATAGTAGATCCATTCTTGTGATGGCTTAAGATTCTTGTAGTAGTGTTTTCATGTCCCTTGCTCATGCTCATTGGGATTTAAATGAGAAAACACACAAGAATGATCTTGCCATTACAAGATTAGGAAGGATCAAAGCTTAAACATACATACCAAAGGAGTCTTGAAGGAGGAAAAGAGAAGAAACAAGTTGGAAATGTGAGAGGAAGGGGAAGAGGGGGGTTTACGACACAAAGAAAAAAAGGAGAGAGTTTTTACTCTTTTGCAAAAATTGAAACAAGAAGAAATGAAGAGAGAGAGAAAAATATGTATATATATGAGGTGAATTAGGGTTTAGCTAAATAAAATGAAGTAAAAATAATCAAATTGAGAGGGAAACAAGGGAGGGGGGCGCGGCCACACTCTACGTGTGTGTGTGTGTTTTAAAAATTTAATATTTTGTAATTTAGTAAATTAAAATGTAATAAATGTGATAATTATTAAGAGACAAAATTTCTTAGAAAAGAAAATTGAAATGAGTAGTTGTAAGGATGTAAGAATAGGGTATAGGTAGTGTGTAGTGTAGGTTGTACTTGTGAATAGTAGACAAGACATCTACTTTACCGGTTGTACCGAAAGCACGGGAAATGCTATAACTGTAATTTTTATAGCTCGGAAAATTATAAAATTGATATTTTTGGAATCCTTATAAAATTACGGTTCTAATGAATATTCCGGAACATTTTTCTGAATCCGTGGTCCGGGGCAAGTGTCACGCCCCGAAAGGGTACCCTAAACGTGGTAGTCCGCCGTACACAATATTAAAGCCTAAGAATGACCACCTCAGTCACGCGAAGGCTTCCATACTATGCACAAGGCGTCTAACACATGGAGAAGACTCATCGGAGTAATACATTTTACGTTGATATAGCTTGAGTAACAATGTAAAGGAAATACAAATTTACTATACTTTAGATACAAATCACTATACTTCATAATACAAATCATTAAACTTCGATTACACTTCATCAAAAGATTCTACTACGTAAAACTATTACAAGGCAAATAATAAAACTAGCTAGAAACTTCAAACATTCGTGTTCTTTGCCGAAATCCCGGAATCATTCCCGGCTCCAACCAATTCGGTCCCCACTTTGCATCCTTGAAATAACCTGCTCATTTAAACAACTATTGGGGTATAAGCTACACTAGCTTAGTGAGAATTCCCTTAGTTCCATACCATAACAAACAAGTTAAAATCAGTCATATGCTATGCATGAACAAACACGTGAGCAAGCAATTATGCATGGGCATCCGGAACCCACACACAGAACGGATTTACGCCCTCCGTATCTTGGGTTAGGAATGGTATTGAGTCTACACGACCGCATCTAGTCCCCAAGCCCTCGGCTCTTAGCACTCGACTCAGCTAGGCTCATCCAAGAATGCATCCACATGCGCCTTAGTACCCCTGAATGAGCTCTGGCACCGGGCTCGTTATCCAAACGAGGCAACAACGGACCATACCGATCGACCTGCGTAGGAGTAGCATGCTACCAAATGCAATATGTCCGATGTGATGCATGACCAATTTAATTTTTGCTTACGACAAGAATATTTATACATTCTTTAGAGTGACCAACCAATATCACACATATAACAGGAATAATATGAACGGTGCAGTTATCCAATCAAATCGTGGTTTCGATATACTTTAGTATTCTTTAGCATACATTCATCATAGTCTCATCATATTCCATCCCCATTCATATCGATTTTTATCTTGTTCCTATAATTCTAATGCAACTAACTACAATCACAATCAAGGTAACAAAACAAGGAAACTCACTCGGCCATTGGATCACCGTCTTCTAGTAATAATTAATCCGGTGGTAGGAATCGTCGATCTCGGGATCTCCTAAAAAGGAAGAAATACTCTAATAAGTATTTCATCACTTAACTAATCCAAACTATCAAATTTGCAATTCGCGTCATAAGCGGAAATTTCAACTTAAAACGGCCATAACTTGGTCATTTTACTCGGAATCTCGCAAATTATATATCGATTTCTATCTACTTCGAAAGATCTATCTATTTCTAATATTATTATCAAGTTTTGAAAACTTTGAAGCTTCGAAAAGGTCGGATCAGATTAGGGCAGCAACAATTTCGATTTCCGAAAATAGCTTTATAAATGTTGTAATGTTCCTACTATTAAATTAGCTATACATGCAATATGAGTGATTTCCTAACATGAATGGCATGAATTTAGTTTCATGTATGCATGATCTTGATGATTTTTGGTAAAAGAAAATTTGGAACTCCTTATTTTGCAAGACTTCAACTTAACTACTTTTTGAAAAATCTAGTTTTCTAACTTTGATATTTCCATTTGTTTTGGATTTATTACTTAAGAAAATATAATTATTTTTGTTAAAATTGAGTCTTCATTATTATATTACTTATGACCATTTTTATATAAAAATTTCCATTTTACACTTTGTAACTATGTTTTCCAATATGATTTACTCAAAAATCCGAATTTGGTAAAATTGATTTTTGAGTGATTCCTTTGGGAAAAACTTGTTTAAAGCATTAAAATTTAAGGCTTTACTATATCAATTACCTAAGGACTTCATTTAACACATGAAACTTGCAATTTGAGCTCAATTACTAAGTGATTACATATGCATCATCTCAAATTACGAATTTGACAATTCGATCACTAACTCAAATTTTTCCATTTTAATTCCATTCTTGTTTATACATTACGCATGCCTAAACTCATTTTAACTTGTAAAAATCATTTCTTAATGATATCTATTACCTATACTCTTCATTTTTCACATAAAACATGAGTTTTGGAGTTGATAAATGGGTTTTAAAAATTGGTCTTGATTGGGATCCGAATTTACAAAATTCATTTTGGACATATCTCTTGATAAAATCTATCTAAACTTATGAAAATCCATTCCTTTCATATCCTATCCTAAGAGCCCTTCATTTCTTAAATAAAAACTTCATTTTTGAGTTGGAAAACATGTTTTTAAAATAGGCCTTGGCCAAAATCCGAAAATAGAATTTTTATTTTGAAAATAACTTTTGGAAATCACTTTTGATTCTTGTAAAAAGAAGTCTTGATGATATACATATATTAAGCCTTCATTTTCTTAAGTAAAAATTACATTTTGATACATGGAAAGTGGTTTTTAAATATGGGTCTTGCCAAAATACGAATTTCACTACTTTTGTTCAAGTTCAATCTAAGATCTACACATAATATAAACATAGGTCTAATGAAACCCATGAAAACAAACTTTAAACTCATAGATCTAAACTTTACTTATCAAATCATCCATTTATGTTGTCTATCCTAAGCCCTTCATTTTAAATGAAAAATATACATTTTGAAGTTGAAAAACCACTTTTCTAAATATGGTTCCATTTTCATCGAATTTTCAAAAGTTGTTTTTGTTGAAAATAAAATAGATCTTGAGTTTCCTACAACATCCTACTACATCATATGCTACTACAAGTCATCCATGAACATAAAACAAAGTCTAATGTTTTATGAACTCAAAAGTCTAGATCTAGTTTTCTAAACTAGTTTTAAATGCATGAACACATGTGGATGATGGATCTATGTATAAATCATAAGAAATAACAAATATAACAACTTAAATGACAAGATCCATGGCATAAACAAAATCAAAGCCACAAAAATTTAGATCTACAAGATATATCAACTTTAAACAAGAAAATAATTGAAATACAAGATAATAAAAGTGGAGAAGAGAAAGATTTCATTTTTGGCATCATCATCCTAAGCTTTTAAGCTTATGGAAGGTCATTTGATGCATGAAACCTTCATTACACTTTACCTATATCACCTATGGAGGTTTGAGATGAAGATTTGCTTAAAATCTTCAAGAAATATGGATGGAAGCTAATGGAAGATGTGGGGGCAGCTTGTTCATGAAGAAACAAGAACAAGAAGAAGAAGAAAGAGAGGAAAATAGGAGAGAAAAGGTTAAGAATGAAAGAGGGAAAGTGAGTAAATGAAGGAGAGAGAAAATGAGTGTTTTAATTGAATAAATGAGAGAAAAAAAATAAAACAAGGCAGCCAGGGAAGGGGGTGAGAGTGCACGTGAATGATGGGAGGAGAGAGAGTGATTGTTGAAATTTGACTGAAATTGAATTGTGTAATTAATGTATAATGTAACTTTCTTAAAGAAGGAGTGGAAAATAATTAATTTAGTCAAATATGATAATAAGGACAATGGCAGCCATAAATGAGTCAAAAATCTGCCATCAATTGTGGAGATAATGTTAGAAAGATTGAAGTGAAAATGAAGTGATATGTGTAAGGTGTACTTGAAGTATGGGTTGTAAAAGTACTTTAATAATAAAATTAAATAAAAAAATTGGAAAATTTATTCCAAATAATTGTAGCAGATTTTTCATAATTAAAATTAAATAATTATTTGAATTATTTTAGTATTTTAACAAATATGTTACCGGTATGTCAAAATACGCGAATATGGGCTATAAATAATATTTTATAACCCGAAAAATTCTAAAAAATATTTTATGAGAAATAAAAAATATTTATTCTATTATATTTTTTCATTATTAAATTAATTTATTTTATTTTTAGTATCGGGTCTTAAACAGAATCTGATCCCGTAAAGACCCGAAACGAATTAATTTTAGAAAAACAAAATTTTCTATAACATATAAATATTTATCTAAAATATATAAGGCTTTATAAGAATAATAAAATTTTGTAATGAAATAAAATATGAATAGTGCAAAAGACTATCAATTACGGTAATAATGGAAATACGATAAAAGGTTATAACTGTAACTTTATAACCGAAAATTTCATAATGATATATTTAGAAATCTTATGAAATTACGGTCTATCAGTACTATTGGTTGTTTTTGATATCTCGAGCCCGGGACGCTTTTCGAAGTCTGTATCCGAAACGGGTTCGAAATAAGTCAAAAATTTACCTAATTGATATTTTTTAACAACTTATTACTATGAGCTATTCTATATTTTAAAACTAAATCTCGGCCTCTAGGGTTAGGGGCAATAGATTGCCGGACTTACACTTTGTATTCCGATTAGGGTTTCGGGTGATTTTCCCGGTTAGCCTTTGCCAATTTGGAAACTGATATTTATGTTCAGACAAATATTTAATTTGAGAAATTTATTTTAAATTTTATATTTGTAAGTATTTTATCTTTTAACGTTTTCGGAATTTTAAATTGGGTTTCATTTCGAAAGTTAATCGTTATTTACTTTTTAATAATTGTTATTGGGATCTATATTACGATTTTATAA